>JZKD02S0012245.1:276898-292734 GCA_000966675.3 Picea glauca
CAGTCTCTGATTAGCACACTCATGAAAATAATTGAAGGCTGACTAATTCTAACAGAGAACAGGACCCTATTTCCTTCCCAAAGCAGGAACCTTCAGCACCAGTCTCTGATTAGCACACTCATGAAAATATTTGAAGGCTAACTAATTCTAACAGAGAACATGACCCTATTTCCTTCCCAAAGTAGGAACCTTCAGCACCAGTCTCTGATTAGCAAGCTTTCATAAATTCATCACACAAGATTGCTAACTAAAATGATTTAACAATTACCCAAGCATGAACTACATGAAATCAATGTAACGTTCAGTGAAACAGAGTTCTTAACAAGACAGAGTTCAATAGTGTTTCAGCAAAGCAGAATTCATTAAACTAGTGTTTCAGCACAACAGAAATTGATCAAGGCATAAACAGAGATCACACTAACACACTATAAAACTAACGGGTGAATCTTGTGAAGAAGGTGGGCCCTCCCTTCTCACAAGATTCCCCTAAGACGAAGAGGCTAGAGAAGGATGCTCAAAACAGTCTTTTATTCATCTATCAATATATCATATTACAATCTGAAGTGAAGTACGTCCTTCTCTGTGAAACTTTCTTAGTACAAAAACTGGAGATTCTCTCGAATGATGATTTCCTCTTATTTAAAGAGGGAATCCCTTCGATACAATTGATCAAAAATTACAGGTGTATATCTGAGTCATATTCTTATTCAGATCGACTTTCTAAACCAGAATAGGATATCCTAGTTTCCTGCAACAGAATGCTATTACGAGTGTTGAATGAGGTGTTGTTGTTACGGCTGGAGTAACAACTCTTTCTTGTTGTTGTTGTGGTGTGTTGTTTCGGCATTGCAAATCATGGTTTGTTTCAGCCACGGGATTTGCGCTCTGATTGTTTTAGCACTTCTTAGGTAGCAGTGATGGTTGATGCTTGGCTCATGGTGCGACTTTTCTGTGTGAGTTGTTGTTAACCACGGACTATGTAATGACTTCCTTTGTGTTTCAACATCGTTGACCATAGACTGTGTAACGACTTCCTCTGTGTTTCAGCATCGTTGACCATGGACTGTGTAGCAGCTTCTGTGTTTCAGCATCATCGACCATGGAATGTGTAACAGCTTCTGTGTTTCAGCATCGTCGACCATGGACTGTGTAACAGCTTCTGTGTTTCAGCATCGTCGACCATGGACTGTGTAACAGCTTCTGTGAGTTGTTGTTTCAGCAACAGGCCTCAAATGCTAATCTGCAGTTTGAACTGTTTCAGCACTTATACATTTCTAATCAATGGTTAAGTATGAGAGTGATGTAAAATTATATGTAAAACAGATTAAACGTATAGTAAAGAGAAGAGACGTTGTATACCTTTGGGAAGATAGGATAAAGTGATAATATGAGTTTAAATGTGAGTGAACAAGAGTATAATGGTGGCAAAAAGTATGGGTAAAAAGGTACATTGTGTGGTCCTAACACTAGTAATACTGCAGACTATCCAAGATCCAATGAAACCATTCCCACTCAATTTGGATACTCTAGGAAGAAGTTATGATTGTTTTACCTGGAACACCTTCTTGAGACTAGTCAATAGGTATAGTCAGATACCCTATCTTCCACAGGGTGTATCTACAAATTTATGATGACCCAAAAGCTGAAATTTTTACCATAGATACCTTACTAATTTTGGTGAATATCCTCTAGATTTTGGGGTCTGAAACGTTACAAAAAAAAAATTATAGCGAAAATTCCGCAATGACTCAGTTCAGGATGATTCCAGAACCCTATCTTGTACAGGTTGTATCTTTGAAAGTATAAGGCCTCAGGAGCTTAAATTTTAACCCAAAGTACCTTGATCCGTCTACTAAATATCCTCCAAGCGGTTCCTTCTGAAATGTTGTAGAAAAAAAGTTATAGCGAAAATTCCAAGGTGTCTTAGATGTAGTAGAGAAACCCCAAGACCTTGAGCTCTGATACCATATGTTAAGAACCAAATATCAATATAGCATAAAAAAAAACCTCAAAAAAAGTACTCAACGCCTTGAAAAAGAGATAATTTTAGATAATAAGCCTCTTCGAGGGGGCAACCTCCTTTTACCTCACTTAAATGTTCAAGTACAAGATAATTCCAAATGAAAATGTCTCCTTGGTATATATAGGAGACTAGGAGGTATAATTACATCTAATGGAATAAAGCCAACATAAATAAAATAACATTGTTAATGTAATATGCCCCAATTAAGGGGTAATGAGCCAATATTAGGGCTTAACATTTTGTCTTAACTGTGTATCATTTTTCAATGAAATATCATGTTTAGTTCTCTGTATATGTGGATATTTACTC
Source organism: Picea glauca (assembly GCA_000966675.3). Classification (NCBI taxonomy): domain Eukaryota; kingdom Viridiplantae; phylum Streptophyta; class Pinopsida; order Pinales; family Pinaceae; genus Picea; species Picea glauca. Next base: position 279,231 of record JZKD02S0012245.1, read on the forward strand.
TCATTGTGAAAAAGTTTTATTTTTTGACATTTATGCTATCATTTGTAAATTTTATTGCACATTGTGGATACTAAATAGAATACAACGTTGTCACAATTTTTGCTTCCCATTTAAATCACATAAAAACTGCATAAGCATATGCCCTACTCTATTCAACATTGTCTATTGTATCACAATGTTGTTTTTCATTTGTCTTATTCACAAAACAAGTTTTCATAAAAGATAGAACATCCACAATTCCTTTGGTTCTGCACTGTATTTGATCTGTTCAGTTTTCTATACAATGTATTTTCTCGCGTCTTGTTGAAAAATAACTTTTTTTATTAAGCTGGAACTTTGACAATACTGCTACTTTTGGACTCAATTCCATGTTTTTTGTCATATGCACATTTTCTTTTCTCAACTTCGGGCAAAATATATATATATATATATATATATAAACAATTATTTGAAGTGTTGCTCACAATTTCAACATCTGCACAAGCAACATATATTGTAAGCATAAGTCAATTGCATTTTCTTTTCGCATATCTTAACCTGAACAAAATTTGCATTGTCTCTCGTACATCCTGGGTTCGGTGCACTCTGCCTTTCCTATATGCATATTCATCTCCATAACCCATTTACAAAGTTTTATGGTAGATGTTTTTACATGTATGCTAAATGCCATGTCTTGTGATACAACTATACGCACTTTGCTTCTCCCAAACCTGCACATCTTATACTCCACACACTTTACATAACTTCGATCCAATGGTAGCATCAACACACTTTACATTGTTGCCACGCATCTTGGCCTCCGCATATAGTCTACACAAGTTACATATATTGCACACAAAATTTTATCGCATATGCTTTCTATATATCCTAAGCTATGCACACTCACAAACATCTTGGCTTTCATAAACCTCACATTGCTTCTGGCACATCCTGCACAGGGTGTAGTCTGCATTGCTTCTCTACATCTTTGTCTCTTTAATCTCTTTACAAATTTTTATGGTAGATGTTTTTATATGGTTGTATTCTAAAATCCATGTATCCCACGAACAACTACAAGAACATAGTTTTGAGTGAATCCTCCCATCATCACACTATTTCACATATTTTCCTCTGCATCAAATTGTCGATACATCATGAAATTGTCGGTGTTTTTTTTTTTGTTTTTTTACATAGTCGGATGCTAAATCTCATACTCTGTGCAGAGAAATTTACATACTATGCTTCTCGCACATGCCAACATATGCACACTTTACATTGCTTTTGGCATAGTTTGCATTGCTTCCAACACATCCTAGTCATTCCTCTCCTTTATATCCACAAAATTTGCTTTTGCACAATATAAAGAGTCAAACTGAACATTTGGTTATGCTCAATGTCTCTATTTTTTTATTTTTCATTTTTTATACATAGTCCAATGCCAAATATGATATTCTATGCATGAAACTTTCATTCCTTTGCTTCTCGCACATGCTAGCTTATGCACACTTTTGACTAGATCTTATTTTCCAAGCATCCGCAATTCCATCTCTCTCCTTTATATCTGGACACATTTACTTCCACACAGTAGAAAGAGTCAAACCGAACATTTGGTCATTCTATTATTTCTCTTTGATTCTCTTGTTTGCAACGTTTTAAGATCAACTTAGTGAGAATCATTATGTTGCTCATGATTAAACTTATTGTAAGTTTTTTATGATTAGTAGCTGCAGTACATGTGTTAGGTGGTCGAGTACTTATTGGCATCCTGTACGAGGTTTCAATTTCCAAGAGTGGGCTTATATTTTAAATCAAAGAGTGAGTGCTCATTGGAAACAATAAATAACAAAAATTTAAACCTTTAATGGTAATACCAATAAAACAATGAGTCAGAATGGCTGTTCATTACACCTATTATAATTTCTAGGTAAAATTCTTTACTAATATTTTCATATTATAAGGTTATTTATTTTTATTTACTAAAAATTATTTAGATGCTTCGCATGTGTTACCAACCTTTGTATTGAAAAGAAAACAATAAGTTAAAAGTCAAGTAGAGTTCCACAATTGATTTTAAAAAATAATAAATCATTCATAATTAATTTAGAAAGTATGTTTTTCCTTCCTTAATAAAAATATAAAACTTTTGAACTCCTCATTTATTTCCCTTCCACGGCTATAATATCTCATAATTGTTCCAACTTTAGTAATTGCTACTCCTTATCCTAACTTCCAAAGACGTTACATTGGTTCTCACATTAATAAGATGTATAGTTAACTTTTATTAAATTAATAATTAACATTTATTTTTAACATACATATAGATATTAATTTTTTTTTTCTTATGCATACACATATGCATAACAATATTCTATTGTTAATTGACAACTATTAGGCTAGCTCCAAACATATACCTCTAAATATTTTATAGTGTTAGTGGCATATGTTAATCTCTCATTGACCACTTCACTTATTTACATTGCTTACCACATATGCTAATCTCCCCATTGAACACTTCACTTGTTCACTAAATTTTCCCCCACATTTTTTTTTGTAATTCAATATAAGATTTTATATTACGTCCTCAAAAACATCATACAAACATATGGCCGCTAGTCTGCCAAAATGGAAACTAGACCAGTTGTATACAGTAACTGTTTTTTCATGTTTATCCAGAATCAAGAGTCTTTTGAGTCAGCTACAACTTTGATAACTATACCACTGCTATAGAAACTAGACATATTACAACCTTCCATATTGAAAAAAAATCCATATAAACTACTAGAGAGAAAAAAGGGACCAAACTGACTTATACACCTGCACTTTAGGGATGAGTTGACTAAACTGTTCTTCAAAATTAAACTAGAGAACCTGGGACCATTCTGCTCCTCTGGATTTTCCCTTGATTTCTTCCTTGGGAGACACCACACAAACCTTTCGAATCTGAGCTTGTGAACCATGGTCGTCCACAGACGTAATTTCCATGTGGCGGACATACCTCAGGTATAGGTTGAACCATGCTGCCATTCTCTCTTGCTTGCTTTGCTGGATTTTTTCAATATCTACCAGCAACTTCACTATGGTCTCCAACCCACTAACACGACGTTGGATATCTTCCACCAGGGAATTCAACTGCTCTTGGTCCTCCATACCAGTTTCCCCGATGTCTTCCTTCACCTTTCCTATCAACATCTTTGTATGTCATGTCATCTCAAGAGATTTATGATAAAGAGTCTCTCATGTGCGAGTTGTCTTAGTATCTATAATCTAGTCCACCTCTCGAGCAACTTTGTTTTTTCTTTTCTCCCTCGTTCTACCTTAATATCCTCTTCCCATTTTCCACTGCTTCTTTTCCTTTATGTGGTATTGTGGATTGATACATCCTAGCAACATCCCCTGCTATGTTCTCAATCCTTGTCATTTTTCGGGAACTCTCTGGTTGGGAGTCCCCGAGCGGGCTTCCCTTCCTGGTGGTATATTTCATGCGCGCCACCTTGCTATCCTCTCCTCTCTCTAAAACTCTAGCGTGTGCTTGGCTCGAGACACTAATCTGCCTCCTGCTCCTATCCTCTATGTTACCTTTAAACTCATCAAAATATCTATGTGAGGTGTGGATAGCCATAACGGAAAACTAAATATAACAACCTCTAGCATGATTGCTTATATCTCTTAATTATCCTCCCTTTATATGATCTATACAGATGAAATGAATAACAGGCATGGCTCCTCATGCAATTACCCTTCCTTTGGTACTTCTCCTATCACTTCCCCTATTGTGAGCAAGGTGTCTAGTCCTTTTAGGTACGACCTGATCCTTTGAGGAAGTGTTATGCTTAGAGTTGTCCCACAATTTTTCTCACCTCTTCTGCTTATGATTGCCTTTACCTCGCCTATGACTGCCTCCAAATATACCCGCTTTAACCTTCCTTCTATCTTGTACCTCTACCTGCCTTGCTATCCCCATCCTATCAAATCGTTGCATGAGGTCTGAATGCCATGTGGATTGTTTCCCCTATCCCATATGGGCCCCACTCTGGATTCACGTGGCACTCATCTCCTTCTATGTGCTTGTCTTCTCAATTACTGCCACAGTGGTCTTGTGTTGCCATGTGTTCGCAATCTGTTATGAGTTGTCCAATTGGAATCTATTTCCAACCCTCGTCCAACATTTTGCCTTCTTGATTCACTCCCTTGTTGACTAGCCTATCTGCAAAATCATTTCCAGACCTTCTCACCCACCTGAATTCAATTGAGAACAGAGTTTGTAGATGCTTTTGTATTCTTTGAAGGATTTGAGCTAGGAGCCAGTGCTTTATTATCTTACCAATTTTGGTTCCACACTGTAATCTTCTCGTCGTTCCTATAACCAGAGCTGAGTCTCCTTCAACTGTGACATTGACATGGCCTTCTCTTATCATAATTTCTAGCCCCTGTTCCAATGCAAAAAAAAGCGTTGCATTATTTGTTGTGTTTCCAACGCTTACTGCATAAAAACAAACTATTGTCCCTCCATTGTCTCGGATCGCTCCTCCCACACTAGCCTTTCTAAGATTTCCTTTTGATGCTCAATTGAAATTCAATTTTAGGAAAAATGCCTGTGGCGGAGTCCAAGATTTGGCTTCATTGTGGACCTACGAGTTGTGATGAGCAGGTATGTTAAATCTCTAATCATTCAGCTGTAACATTTGCATAACTCAGAGATCTTGGGATGAAGGGTTGTTTGTTGAAGAAAGTACATTCCCGCTCAAAACCATCTCCCTTAGTTGAGTTTTGATAGAATCTACCACCTTGGTGAAAGGGAGGGCTTGATTGTTGAAGATTCTCCTATTTCTTTCATTCCATATTGCCTCGATGACTAACCCCGGAGTTAATCCCCAGAATAAGTTGACCATTTCATTTTCAGTGTAGTGTCCCCTCTATTTCCCTAAAGTTGCTCGGATGTCATCTTTCACTCTATCAGTATGACGGTACAAAATAGCTACCCAATCCCAAACCTCCACTGTATAGGTGCAACCATCCAGTAGGTAGTTTGTTGTCTCCTCCTGAAATTCACAAAGGTGGCATCTTGAGGGGCCATTCAGGCCTCTTTTTACTAGATTCTCCCACGTTAGAATTTTCTTATGAAGGACCATCCATTTAAATATTTTTATCTTTGGCCACTGTGGGAGACTCCATAGTCGTTCCCACTGGGGTTCTGTGTTTCTATGATCATAACCCGCTATATAGTATCGAGCTTCGTTCAAAGTGAATTCTCCTCCATTTTTCCTGCCCCATCGAAGTTGGTCCTCCTCATCAGAGAAAATAATATTTATTTTCCATATCTTCTTCTCTAAATCTTTAACTGGCGTGGAGTTCCAATTTATGTCTTGTGTTTGAATTGTGTCTCAAGTTCTCCATTTTGGGATGTTGTCCCTTTGTTTCCAATACTGTTTTTTTTTTTTTACTTTTACTTGTCCGAGTAACTCTTGTTTAATACCTTTTCTATCTTGGTTTTCCAATCGGGGTTCCTACTTCCATGCTTCCTCCCATAATCAAGCAGTTTGATCATTTCTAATTTCCCAAAAACTATTATCTTGAACCCACTTTTTATTTCTCCAAGACAAATTCCAAATGGTCGAACCCTCCCCTCCACCTGTGAAATGAATAAGGCCTTGAGGGCTACTTCAAGGGGTATATTTTTCTTTCCACAGGTTTTCCCATGGGGAAGAACTGTCTTTGACCCATCTCCACCAAAGTTTTTCTCCATAAGCAGTGTTTGTTGTTTGCGGGTCTTGCAAACCTAGACCACTTTGCTTTTTGGCCAACATAGTTTTTCCTAGGCCACAAACATCCATTTATTCTTTTCCTTTGCACCTCTCCATAATAATATCCTCTATATTGATCTAATTTTTTGTAAAATTCCTACTGGAGTTGGAAAAACTGATAGTAAATACGTTGGAATTGCTTGTAAAACTGCCTTTGTGAGAACTAGTCGGCCGACAAATTTTAGGGATCGGTAGGCCCATCTTTTAACTCTATCTCGCATTTTTTTTGTAATACTTTCCCAGGTTGATTTATTACCTACTTGATCTGTTAGAGGCACTCCCAAATACTTGGTAGGGAGGGTCTTCCTCTCAAAACCCAATATGATGGATAGGTTCCTTTGTACAACAATTTTCGTGTTAAAAAAGTAAATCATGGACTTGGAGTGATTTATTTCTATGCTAGAAGCTTCTCCAAAGTCTACTAAGATTTCTTTGTAAGTTGTTGCCTCTTTGACTGTCGGAATTCCATGTAGCATTGTGTCATCAACAAATTGTCGATGAGTGGTTGTGGCGTTGTCTTCATAAAATTGAAGACCTTTTATAGTTCCTTCAGTGGTTGCAACTTTTATAGATCTAATCAAACCTTCCATCATGAGTATGAACAGGAAAGGGGATAAGGGATCCCCTTTTCGAAAACCCCTGGATGGGAAGATAGGTTTTGCAGGGGCTCCATTAACTAATATTGAGAAGCTAGTCATGGACACTAGAGTCATTACCCATTTTATCCAATGATTATCAAAGCCACAGGCTTCCATAGTTTTTTCCATATAATTCCAGCTTGGTTTATCATATGCTTTGGAAAAATCCAATTGTTTTACCATGCCTTCTTTTTTCCTACTTTTCAAGGAATGGATTATTTCATGAGCTTGAATAATGGTTTCTGAAATTTCCCTACCTTCCATGAAGCGTGACTGTTCCTTTAAGATCAGAATGGGTAGGAGGGGGTTCAGTCTATTTTCAATGACCTTGGAAATTATCTTATACACCACATTGCAGAGAGGTATTAGTCTAAATCGATCCTAGCTTCAGTTTCTTTGGGGATCAAGGTGATGAAGGTTGAATTCAGAGCTTTAAGAATAGAAGAAGAGCATCTTGAATCATCCACTATACCATGGATATCTTTTTTTACCACATCCCAACATGCTTTGAAGAAGTCCACTGTGAAGCCATCAGGTCTCGGGGCCTTTCCATTTGGCATCTCTTGAACAAATTGGTCAACCTCCTCTGGCGAGATTGGTTTTCTTAAATTTTGACTATGTTCCTCTATAACCGATCTAGGAATATGCCTCAGAATTCTTTGTATAACCTCTGCTCGATCTATGTTGGGTTTTCTAGCTATGTCCTGAAAGTGGTGAATGAGAGCATTTTCAATTTCATGGTGAGATTCTTGATCTATACCTTCATGGTCTCGGATTTTTAAGATTCTATTATGAGTCATCTGTGCTATTGTTGACTTGTGGAAGAACTTTGAGTTTTTCTCCCCTTCCTTTAACCACTGAACTCTGGAATTTTGTCTCCATAATATTTCCTCTTGCTTACATCTTTTCTCCCATTCCTGATGAAGTTGGTTCTTCTCCACTTTCCTCTCCTCATTGTAGCCTTCTTGATGCATAATTCCTAAAGCTGGTCCATCTTTTCTTCTAGATCTTTTTTTGCTTGGCCAATGTTCCCAAAGACTTATTGATTCCATTGTTTTAATTTTTTCCTTACTTGTTTCAATATGCCTTGAGGTCTAAACATTTTTGTCCCCTGTTCTTGGATGTCCTTAGTCCACCATAGCTTGATATTCTCCTTGAAGGTTGGGTGCTCTATCCAAAAACTCTCAAAACAGAATGGTCTATTTTTTGGGGTCCCTTGGAGGTTTTCCTCTAACCGAACTGGCCAATGATACGATCCCCCCCAAGGAATGATGTCGCCTTTCATGTCAATACCTTGCATTAAATTAAATTTCAAGATTAAAAATCTATCTAATCTCGATGGTACCTGGTTATGCAAGGATCTCTAATTATTCTAAGTAAAAAGTCCATTACTAGTTATGATATCTACAAGGTTTGTTTTTTCTATAAAGGTTGAGAATACCTCAACATCTCTATCCAATTTTCGAACTCCCCCTTTCTTCTCAACCATGCTTATAATTATGTTGAAATCTCCTACTAAAATCCAGTGATAATTCATATCTCGGTCTTTGAGGTTTTCTAAGGCTATCATCATTCTTTTCTTATCATCTAGAAGTTGGGGGCCATACACATTAGTGAACATGACCTTATCTGGGGTCCCTATAACTTGCAATTCCACTGATAAATAATAACTTGTAGCTTTTTCTGAGATCAAGTCAACTTTTTTAAGGTTCCACAAGGTGAGAATGCCCCTGACATAATTTTGACTCTCAATATCTAAAAAATTGTAAGTATTCCAATTTTTCCTACTTATTTGTAACAACTTCTTTGTTCTACATTTAGTTTCCTGTATAAAACATAGATCTGGTTTTTCCATTTTTAACTTATTTTTGAGATTTTTTTGTTTCCCAGGGTTGTTCAAGCCTCTTATATTCCAAGTGATAATATTCATTTTAAACCAGGTGGAGGTGAGGCAGGTAAGAACGTTTTGATCTTACTAGAGTTTATCAGAAGCACTCTTAGTTCCTGTAGCACAACATTGTTGAGTTTTCTACACTTCTTTCTCTTAGATTACTTTGGTGACTGAGGCAGTTGGTTGTCCCCAGGTTTGATTCCTAGGTTGCTTATCTCTCCATGCATGTGTTTGATTCCTCTAGACTTTTCCTCCTCCCTCATTAGGAAGAGATACCAAATATGATCCAGTTGGTCTGAAGGGATGGTTTGAATACCTTGTTTTTTCCATTGGTCCAAAATATTTTGAAGGTCAATCCCTTCCCTTTCCATGATGTCACAAAGATCTGGATCCTCTCTTCCAACCTCACTAGGTGTGATTTCAAAATATCCATCCCCTTCCTGCATTGGGTTGTTTATGTTAGGATTTCGATCTCCTGTCGATCCTCTGTAATTCTTGGAGGTGTCCTCAGTTGGTTGATTCTCCATTGCCTTATTTTCCTCCTTCCTTTCGGTATCCTTCTCCCCTTACTTCTCCTAGCCTATGTCTCTGACCTGAGTCTGGTTCTCTGTCAGACATTCAAAGTTGTTCTTTGTTTCTGGAGTACCTGTTTTTTTGGGGGGAGTTATTTTGTCGTCTATTTCCCTTACCTTTATAATTTGGTCGAACAAAACCTTCTTCATCTTGGGGTTGTTTTGTTTTTTCTTTCTCCATTGTTTTATTTAGTGGGCATTTCCTGAATAGATGCTCGTGTTTGTGACATTTCCTGCATCTAAATGTGATCTATTCATAATCAATATTTTGGATCCATTCCTCATCCCTAAATTCCAAGCATATTGCTTCTGGGAATGCACCTGAGACATCCATCTCAATACAGATTCTTGCAAATGAGGTGTATTTTCCTTTTAAGGTTGCATCTGATGCCTTGAAAAATTTTCCCAGTTTTTTCCCTATTGCCTCAAAGGTGGTAGGTAGCCAATAGTCTAAAGGTAGAGAATAAATCCTGAAGCAAACTGACACACACTTGAAAGTCTCCTTTTCTAGGGAGAAATTTACTTTTGAGGGTTGCATATACAACCCGACTCAGGCATGAAAGTAGGGCCCTCCTTCAAAAACCTTGTCTTTGTCCTCTAGATTCATGAAGACAACTATGAAAAATCCTTTTGATCCTAGGTGTAGGTCCACCTCTCCACATGGTTTCCAATGGTATTTGATCCAACTTTGTAGGACTTTTTCGGTTGGTCATATGCCCATAAAATTACAGATCAAGGCGTGCAGCCTCATTTGATCTTTATATTCTTGTGTCTGCGATCTTCTAGAACAAATTTTAGGATCATTGTTGTTTTTTGCTTGCATGCATTGTTCCCGCCCACACCCATTGGTTGTGTTGGGTCTATCATCTTGCTTTGGTTCTCATTATTCTCCTCTCAATCTTTTCCTCTTTTCTCGTGCCTATCCTCTCTGTGCACCTCTGACACAGACCCAGATGCCCCCGTTTGTGGGGCCTTGAGCCCCCCGCACAAGACTTTCCCTCTGTCTACCACGACTTGCCGATAGGAGGGAGCCCCGCTCCCTCCCCCTTTGGTAACCATGATGCTCGTTGAAAACCCTAAGACCTGCAAAAACCGTGGTCGCAATTCAGACCTGCACTAGACCTATCAATGCTGAGTATTTCCAAGTTTCCCCTCACATTGAACACTTTACCTTTTTACTTTTTTTTACAAAGTTTTTTGCTAAATATTTTTACACTTTACCTCCCATTAACATTGCACTCAACAAAATTTATTAGTCCCTGCCAAAGCAAGGAATATAGTGATCGATTTTCGGTCAAATCATTTTGATTTTTGAATTATATCAAAAAATTCTATAATGTTTTTCAATGTTTAATGATATTTATGTATTAATTTTAATATTTTGAACAATAAAACTACTTTTTAAATACTTAATATTCAAAATTTCTATTTTATGATTGGTTAAAAATGTTGAAATGACAATTTATCCTTGGTCAGATGTGAAATTGTCAAAAGTAAAAAATAATTAAAATTTTAAATTGAAAAACAAATCTTGAAAAAAATCTTTCATTGCTACGTATATAGGCTCTGTGTTCGATGATAGATACGTATCTCAACAATAAATACAAGATTAAATGCATTTAGATATGCAAATTTAATGAAGATATAGGACGTACATTACATGTAAGGTAAAGTTCACTGCTCTTCATAGCTACAATTTATCATTATCCTACTATAGTTCACATCATTCTCCTCCTACAATTCTAGATCGGGCTGACATGATGGGACTGAATAAACTATTTTCAAGGATTTGTCACAGTTTAAAAAAATATTTAATAATAGAAAAACAAAATCAAATCATTGATTTAAAACTAAATTCTCCTCTCCCCATTTTTAACAAAATCAAATTTTTTTCAATCCAATTTTTTTCAACTAATAGGATAACTTTAGATTTATACACTCTCCCCAAAAAATAATTTCTTAAAATTATTATAGATGTTGAAAAAAATTAACTATGATAAATTAAGATGGCAATCCATCCCATTTAAGCTTAAGGCTAAGGCTATCTTCTGAAGTTGCAAATGTTTTCTCCAAATCTAAAATATCTTCATTTGAGTTTCAGCTTCTTGATGTAAATTCAGAGTGTTCTTGAACTCTTCTATAACACCTTCTGTTGTTCTCAGTTTTTGCTAAAATGTGAAGTTTACAATTGTGAATTTCTTAAGAAAGTCTCGATTAATCAAAATATTAGGTGACAAAAAAAGTGATGGTGAAATATATCCATATTATTATTCATGTGTACTCTTATGCATTCAAATCGCCATTATAAAAATAATTACGAAGATTGAATTCATATCTTTAGGGATTTTTGGTCGTTATATTATTACTTTTTAAAGTTGGATTTTCTAAAGTAGATTTCCTTCATGGATTGGATTGTACGAAGGATGAGCTTTTACAACATTAAATGCAATGCAAAGATTGTCAAATAGATTAAAAAAACATCTCCAGACTTTTTTTAATTTGTTTAATGGCATATGATAGTCGTTCATAAAGGAAGCATCATAATACTCTTTATTTATTTGATTACATATGATGTGATAATGAAAATTCCAAAATATCTTAAACTTTGGCTATACAGATTCCAACTGCCCATCTTAAGGTTCATGCAATCACACGAGGCAACAAAGTCAAAGTTGAACTTTACTACGGTTTGAACCTTTGAAAGATATTCTAAATGCAGTTTTTAATTTAAAAAATGGTGAATAGAATGATATATAATAATTTAGAATAAGATATTTATAATTTGAAAAATGAAGGTAATATTCTCCTTCTAGGAGACTTTAATGCTAGGACTGCAACTAAACAAGCTACTTTTTTAAGTGATGACTCCAACCATAATTCTTTATGGCTAGACAAGGAACTTGTTTTATCTAATAGATACAAAAGAAGCTCTGAAGACCTAATTGAGAATTTGTTTGGTATTGAGTTGGTCAAGATCTGCAACTCTCAAGACCTAATAATTTGCAATGGAGTAATGAAGTGGCCAAACTCCAACCAAATGACATGTATTCATGGGCTAGGTAGTAGTGTTGTAGATTATGTGATATCTGATATCCCTGTTTCCAACCAAATAACAACTTTTGATCTTTTAAATGACCATGAGCCTGACTTTGATCATAAACCTTTAACCCTAACTCTAAAATTTTCCATGCATAGGAGCACCATTGAAGAGAATTCTGATAATCAAAGAAATTTACGCTTTGACAAAAGTAAAGTTGACATTTTCTTAAAGGATTTAAATAGTAAAATAAACCTCCTAACTTATAAGGACAACATTGAAGAACTCTATCATAATTTTACAACTACCCTTTCCACTTCTATTAACAAGTTCTCTTTCGAGGTGTCCAATAAAAAGAATAATAGAACAACCAACCCTTGGTATGATAAAGAATGTAAAATTGCTAGGAAAGCCATTAGGGATGCTTCTAATGAGCCCTTGAAACTCGATAATATCAATACATACAAAGCCCTAATTAAAAGGAAAAAAAGATACTATATCAATAAAAGGCAAGATCAAATTTCACAACCATACAAGTTGGATCCTAAGAAGTTTTGGAGCCAAATTATAAAGCGCAATATTAAATAAAATAATAGGATTCCCTTAACGGACTAGAATTCATACCTTGAAAGTCTTTACGAGTTCCCTAATGCCATGGAAACCATTCCTATTGTCCCTACAAAGGAAGAAGTTTTTTCTTTAGATGACATAGAGTTTGGGGTTAAGTGGCTCGCAAATGGGAAAGCTAATAACATTGAAGGCTACCAAGCTGAAATTTTTAAAATCGGAGGGTCAATCCTTATCCATCACATACACAAGCTCTTCAATTTAGCAATCAAGCAGGGCTTCCCTAAACCTTGGACACAAAGACTCATTGTTACTATTTTTAAAAATGGGGATAGAAACATTCCCTCTAATTATAGGACCATTATGATTAGCCCGAGTTTAGCCAAGCTTTATGGAATTATTTTGGAAAAGAAGATTAGCATTTGGCTAGAACTTCATGGTAAAAGAGCTAAAGGCCAGGTCGGGTTTAGGAGATATCATTCAACTGTGAACCATCTTGTTACCTTTGGGATCATTGCAGAGGAGTTCCGCAATACTAAAACCAATAATTTTTGTTGTTTTCTTGACTTTATAAAATATTTTGACATGGTTCCTAGGAAAAACCTTTGGAATAGGTTGGAAGAGATAAAAGTGCCTCTCGAGTTGAGGGCTGCTGCAATAAGGATGTATGAGAACATTATTGCTAAGTTTAGAAACACTAAGGGCTGGTCAAAAGAGATCAACTGCAATATCAGAGTCATACAAGGTTGTCCCTTGTCCCCTACCCTTTTTGGCATATACATTGATAAGTTAAAAGAATGCTTGGAAAAAGCAGGTTGTGTCGGCCCTACTCTCATTGGTATAGTCATCAATATTCTTCTTTATGCAGATGATATCGTTCTTATGGCAAGGAGTCCCCATAATAATGAAAACCAACTAAGAATCCTCAAGGATTTTTTCTCCAATATGGGTATGACTGTTAATACTGATAAGACTAAGGTCATGATTATTAAATCCAATAAGATCCCTTATGATACCTT
>JZKD02S0012245.1:292784-317915 GCA_000966675.3 Picea glauca
GTATTATAAAGATGTAATCAACCCTAATCTAGAAGATCAAAATTATCTATCTGTTTTGCCAAGTGTAAAGAAAAAAATAAGCATTGCTAAGACAAGAACAAATTCTCACGAGCTCTATAGTGAAATTGGGCATTGGTCAATTCCTAAAACGCCATGGGATGAAAGAGTGTGTCACCTTTGTGACACTGGGAAGGTTGAAGATGAAAAACACTTTCTCTTAGATTGTCCAACCTATACCCATATTATATCTCATTTTCAAAATATTTATCACACTACCAACTTTCCTAACCTCTTAACTCAACAAAAGTATGGTGATCTTGGAAAGTTTCTCTTAATGCTTTTCGAGCACATAAACAAAATTCTAAAAAATCACAAGTAATCACTTACCCTCGTAAGGTTCGATAGACCAATTAGGTCTTAGTGGACGTTAATCATCATCACCGTCGTCATTCTAAATGCACTCTTTAATTTAATTAATGGTGAAAATAATGATATACTCACTCATCATTTGAGAGTAATTTTAAACGTAAATGTTTACTCATCCTCTCAATAAAATAAATTCCTTGTATTGTCATGGACATGTTTTGATATGTTTTCTTCTTGGCATGGATATTCCAAGGCCAATCAAGTCAGTTGGGAAGGAGATTCCAAGGACAAATTTAATTTATTTATTATATTTTACATGCTTTTAGTAAGGAGATTCCAAGGACAAATTTAATTTATTTATTGTATTTTACATGCTTTTAGTAGTGAGTGTCCCTTGGGTTCAATATGGTGCTGTGTTTTTCTGTCATGAAAATGATCACTCCATAAATGAAAAAGAAAATATGACAACCATGACACTGATCACTCCATAAATGAAAAAGAAAATATCACAACCATTTCATGTCATGGGATTTTACATAAACTTCATTTATTTATTTATTATAAATAAATAAATAAATGAAGTTTATGTAAAATCCCATGACATGAAATGGTTGTGATATTTTCTTTTTCATACTTAATAATTATGCATGCTTTAGTTTTATTATGCAAGGGCTAATTTCCTCATCTAAACTGTGCCATGACTGCGTGGTAATCCTCGGTGCAATGTTGTGGTGGCTGTCGTGAATTTAGTCCAGTTGCTCTCTATTGTGTGGTTGTGCGATCATGTGTTAAGAATTGATATTCTAATTTGTAGTTGTGAGCAGGTCATAAATATCTAAATTACTAGTGAGTGAAATTTAAGATTTCAAATGTAAAAAATAATGGCCACTTAATTTAACTTCCTAAAAGTTTATGGATTTGTCAATCAAATAAAAAATGAATCGTCACTTAATTTAAGTTCTTAAAAAGTTTAAGCTTTATTGATTTGATATTTAAATCGTTATCATAATTAATCAGTAGATTGAAGCTTTACAGAATAATGTTCAAAATGAAAGTTAAATGAGCAAATTTAAGTTCCTTGAAATTTTAAAATTTAGTGATTTGATTTTTTTTTAATAGAGATCATAATTCATAATTAATCTATAAATTGAATTTGAATTTGAATTATATTAATGGTTTTTAAGACATTTTTTTTATATAATATTTAATATTTTTAATTTAATTTTTATGAATATATTTTTAAAACTCCACCTTATACCATGGCATAAAATTTAATTATTTTTAATAAGTATTTTTATATTTTAAATTATTAACTTATGTATTTTTTAATCTAATGAATATATAACTTTATCATTAATTGATTTACATAAGAGAAGATAAATTTTTAACCAATTAAAAACAATTTTAAATTATGTTTTAAAACAAAACCATTTCAATATAAATATTTTTTTAATTTTAAATTATGTTTTAAAATATAATAATTTCAACATAAATAAAATATGAGTATCACATGTTATCATTACTAAATTACAATGTTGAGATCATATATCTTTAAATAATATTTAACATTAATCTAATATATAATGGAATCATCATAAAACTATTTATCATTTCAATAAAAGATTAATTTTAAAAAAATAAGTCATAATTTTATTATTGATTGCTTGCACTATTCACTAGAAAATAACACATTTTATTTATTAATGAGATTGACTTTTTTTTTTTACAGCAACAGGTATGGGATTGTATTTAATTCTTGGCGTAAATGCCTCTAATCAAGTTACAAAATGTGAGAAGAAGCCCAACTTTCCTCTACAGCCAGGATCTCAAAGGCTCGAATACTTATAAACCAGAGGTTTCTACAAATAGCCAATGAATCAATCTCCGTTATTTTCCCCATCTTGTGTATACAGACAAACTGGTTCAGTAAAGTGCGAAAAAACATGGGAGTGTAGAAAACTCTTAAGGAATGGGATCCCAATCTTTGTCCCTGTCTCTTAATAGGTTGTCGGCTGAAAGAAGAGCTACTTTGTTGGCTTCTGAATCCACGCCCTTGTTATTCTCCCTCAACACATGGAAGAAATTTATACTCTGAAAGGTTTTAACTAGGGATTTGATTCTTGTCACCAGTCTTGCTAATCTGGAGTCTTTGGGAGCCAATTTGTCCACTATAGTTTTTATAATGGACTGAGAATCGCCAATGACATTTACCTCTTTGATGCCTAGATCCTTGGCTTGCTTAAGGCCTTGAAGCAGAGCCAGTGCTTCTGCTTGGATACTGGTAGTGTGGTCCAAGCCCCAGGCGAAACTATGCTCGATTATGCCTTCTAGATTCTTAATGACACCACCTGCACCAACTTTCCTGGGATTGCCTTTGGTTGCCCTGTCGAAGAGTAGAGTATGTTTGGATTGGTTATTCATCCATGCTGAAAAGTATTTCTCATTGAGTCTAATTTGCCATTCTTTTCTTGGATTGCTTTGCCTTACAACTTGAGTAAACTGGAGACCCAACCTTTCTCCCCATTCAATATCCTGCTGACTTAAATTGGTTTCCTCAAGCTGATCGCCCATGATTTCTTTCATTTGATTTTTTATCTTGACCGTGACAAGCTTCGCTTCCTGCACTTGATCTCTGAAAATTCTCTTGCTCCTTTCAAGCTAGATTTGCCAGCAAATGATCTTTGGCAAGGAGAGCTAGGTCACCTTGAAGCTTTCATTTTTTGGAAGTACCCCTGGGTAGTTGCTCAGCTAGGTAGCAAACAGATCAACGATGGAGGTGGGACAGATAAGAGTGTTTCTCCAGGGGCCCAGAGCCTCGTTCCAAATCTCTTGTACAAATTTACATTCCAACATTAAGTGACAGAGATTCTCTTCATTTTCGAGGCACATTATGCATCGGGAAGGCCCTTGGAAGTCTCTTTTCTTCAATCGATCCCCAATCAAGGTTCTATTGTGGCACATGAGCCAGCAAAAAAAATAGATTTTAGGAATTGTCTTATGGCCCCAAAGCCCCTTCCAAATCGCGGGGTTAGGAGGGACGTGGTGCTGTTCCAACAGTTTTTCATAACCAAGAGCCATAGTGTAGCTGCCCGATTGAGAGCCCCATCCACGTTTGTCTTGTCTCCTAGCGTGGATCAGGGCCATGCCCTTCATGTGAGTAAAAAACGTGTCACAGTCATGTTTCAACTCTAATGGCACCTTAAGCTTCTTCCAACTAATCCAATTGTAGTCTTCCCAAAAAGAGATATCCCACAATGTGATGAAGCCAACGTTGACCATCCAAGCCCGAAGCGCGTGCAACGAGGTGATTTTGACGAGTGGGGGGTTGTTCATGATGCTGTCTTCCCAAATTTTTATAAGCTTTCCATTACCCGAAATCCAAAACGCGTGGAGGTTTATCAAAGGGGTAGCTTTGACGCAAAGCTTGAGGAGATGCGATCCAATTTTTAGAAGGGGGCTATCAAGACATCGTTTCCTTTGACCCCTGAAATATTTTTTCCACAGGACAGTTTACGCCCAGCCAGGCTTTGGTGCGATAATTCTCCAAATTTGCTTTGCTCCCATTGCCACATTTTGGATGCTGAGGTCTTTAAAATTCAGTTTGCCTTCCATTAGGGGCTTGGTGACTTTGTCCCAGCTTACCAGGGGGATTCTCTTTTCATTTTGTTTACCGCCTTTCCAAAAGAACTTTCGGATCTAATCCTCCATTTTCTTGAGGATACAAATAGGAGCCAACATGACAGAGAATTGGAAGATTGGGAGACTACTGAGGACAACCTTAATGAGCACTGATTTGCCAGCATGGTTGAGCCAAGAGAAGCCCCAGGCCTGAATCTTGAGCTTGAAATTTTCTAAAAGAGGGAGCTAGTCTCTGCTAAAGGCAACCTTTTGGAAAATTGGAAGGACCGGGTACTTGAAAGAAGACCAGTTGGAAGAGGACACAAAGCCCAAGCATCCGGAGATGGCATTGAGGGTGCTAACAAAAACATTCCAACAATAGATATGACATTTCCCTTTATTTAGGATACTTCCCGTTGCGTCACAGTAATCATCCAACACTCCGTTGAAACGTGAAGCTGGAAGCATATTGGTTGCACCCAGCAACAGAGAATCGTCGACGAACAACGCGTGATTAATATTTTTGACTCCTCTTGCAATGTTTAGGCCCATAATCTCTTGATCTAGTTGTTTCTTGTCCAGGTAAAAGCTTAGAACAAAAGCTTGGAGGGCGAAGAGGAGGGGAGAAAGGGGACACCCATCTGCTGCTCGCCCATTCACCAAAGGAGAGATCCAAGGTTCAAAGATACAAGCCCAAATCCAATTGATGAAATTAGTCCTGAACCCAAACTTGTGCATAACATCAAAGAGAAAATTGTGTCTGACATGATCAAAGGCATTTGCTAGATCAAGTTTAACGACCATACCCTTTTCTTTTTGATGCAGACTTGAGTGTATCACCTCTTGTACTAAGATGAAGTTGTCCCCGATCTATCTCCCATGAACAAAACCCCCTTGATTCCCAGGGATAATAGTAGGGAGGATACTTTTCAATCTGTTGACTATCACCTTTGTTATTAGCTCGTAACCAATATTACAAAGAGAGATAGGGCAAAATCTGT
The DNA here is from genome assembly GCA_000966675.3 of Picea glauca. Taxonomy (NCBI): domain Eukaryota; kingdom Viridiplantae; phylum Streptophyta; class Pinopsida; order Pinales; family Pinaceae; genus Picea; species Picea glauca. The sequence goes on from JZKD02S0012245.1 coordinate 297,770, forward strand.
TGAAGGCACTGGCTCCCTTTTCCTTAGGAATGAGGGCAAGGAAGGCAGAATTAGTGTTGCCCCCAATTTTCTGACAGGCTTGGGATTTTAGAACTAGTTTATGCAGATCCTTTTCGACTATCTGGCAACAATTTTGGAGGAATCTGGCAGTAAACCTGTCTGGTCTGGGGGTTTTATCGGGCTCCATGGCAAAGAGAGCATCCTTAATTTCTTCTTTAGTGACCTTAGCTTCCAGTATCTGATTCATCCTGTTGGTGATCTTTGAAGGTACCACATCGAGAAACTTGGTGTTCTGGGCCCTCTCCCCTTCTTCACTATAAAGGTTTTTAAAATGAGAGGATGTTGCCCTTTTGATGCCGATGAAGTCCTTGTGGGTTGTGCCATCTTCTTTGATTTATGAAATGGAGTTAAAACTTCTTCTCGCTTGGGCTTGTTTGTGGAAGAAGGAGGTATTCCTATTTCCTGCTTTAAGCCAAATGCTGCGAGATTTCTGTCTCCAATATTCTTCCTCCGACAAGCATGCCTTATGATACTTTTGTTGTAAGTCTGCCTCCCTATCCAAAATTTCTTTTGTGATTTCTGCGCTTTTTGTCTGCAGTTGATGGAGCTCAAGGCTGGCTTGGACTTGTTTTCTTTCAGAAGTTGGATTAGGGAGAGTTTTGGCCCAACTTTTCAGGATTGTTTTCACTCTTCTGAGTTTTTCCTCCTAGACAAAGAAGGAAGATCCCTTGACAGGCAACCTCCAACTTTCCTTTACCTTGTTCATGAAATCCGGGTCCTTGGCCCATAAAGGGCTAAATCTGAAAGGTATAGGGCCTAGGTTTTTTTGGGCCAGGAATTTGAGTTTGATAGGTTTATGGTCTGAAACACTGCAAGGGAGAATATGCATTCTAGCCTCTAAACCTAAAAGGAGGAAAGAACTTTGAACGAGAAATCTGTCTAGTCTTGCTGCAATATGACCAGGAGCGACTCTTTTGTTTGACCAAGTGAACTTACCAATGGAGGGCTTGATGTCGAGCAGATCCCATTCTTGCATGAGGTCCTCCACCCATTCCCTTGCTGGAATCCTGACATTGCTGCCTCCTCGCTTCTCTGACAAAAGCAAGGTGAGGTTAGGGTCACCAACGATGATGACGTTTTCCAGGTTCTCCATTTCTACCAGATTTCTGATGGAGTCCCAACAGGCCTTTTTTTCCCCTGCGTTAACTAGGATGTAAACATTGAAAAGACTGAATACCTCCTTTGTGTCTAGATGTTGGAGTTTCAAGTATAACCAGTGATCATTTAGAATTTCAGTGACCAATGTATACTTGCTACTGTTCCAAAGAGAGCCCAGCCCACTCGAGGCTCCTCGAGCAGAGATGACCAGTCCTCCACCTTTATTCTAGAATTTCTTACTGATTTGGAGGAAGTCTTTGTCCTCCATTTTTGTCTCCTAGATTAATAGAATGTCTAGGGTTTCTATCTTTATGAGGCTTCTCACTGCTTCTTCTTTCACTTTGTTCCCCATACCCCTGCAATTCCAGGAGACAACCTTCATCACTTATGTTTTTTAGTGTGTTGAGCTCCCTTGGAGCTTTGAGTCTGATTCCTTGTCATCTTCGGGGTTTTTTCCAAAAGTTTCTCAAGGGTTTGTTGGCTGCCCTGAAGCTTATCTTTGTAAGTTTCCTGCTCTCTCTTATCTTGGACAGACTTTCGACCTCTTGTCGATCTTCTGGCCGAAGTTTGTGTGTCCCCTATTTCTCCTTCCTCCTTTGATTCCTCCGAGTCTTGTTCCTCCTCTTCAACTTTTGCTTGTTTTTCCTTGAGGCTTTCTGAGGAACTTTCCCCTGTTCTCGGGCCTATGGGTGCCCCTTTGTCAGGGGACGATGCCTTTTTTTTTTCGACCTCCTGGGTTTCCTTTGGGGCTGAGCTTAAGGGCCCAAATTTGTTTGCTTGACCGTTCAGGGAAGGGCTTTGCTGAACAGAAGCCGACTGAGGGCCTTTGCCATTTGGAGCCCAGATTTGGGGGTTTTATGGGAGATATTTGTCCGCTTGACCTGATTCCATCTTTCCTCCTTCTCTTTATCCTTCTCTCCATTACTTGGGCAACCCCTAGCAAAGTGTCCGTAAACATGGCATTTTCAGCACTTGAAAGGAAGCTGCTCGTAATCTAGTTTTTGCACATGAGTCCAACTACCGACATTAATTTTTATTGCCTCTGGGAGTCCCACCTCTAGATCGACCTCGACGCATATTCAAGCACAGTCATATTGGTCCTTATTGTTTGCTCGGTCAATAAATTTACCCAAGGCATTACCTATGTGCTGCAAAGAGTCCCAATTCCAACAGTGAACTAGAAGGTTCGATAGCCTAACCCATACTAGGATAGCCATAGGAACGCCCACTTCTGGATCGAAGTCCTCCATCCACTTGTTGAGATACAAGCCCTAAGGGCCCATGAAATAGGGCCCATTCCGAAATATCAGATCTTTATCCTCTTTTGCGGTGAACTCGAACAGAAAGAAGCCTCTCCCCAAGAAGTACGAGGTTACACTGTTCTTGATCAAAGGCGTCTAGTTTTTGACCACCCAGTTCTCCATTGCTTTTGGTGAGGGCCAAAGGCCAGTGAACTGTCCCACAAGGGCTCAATCCGCCAGTGACAAGGTGACCTGGATCGATCTCTCGGGGGGGAGAGAGATTTCTGGAATATCATCCAGCTTTTTCATGAACTTAGGGGGTTCAGTTTTTTTCTTTTTCGGCAGCAAATTGAAAGCGTCCTCGGCTGTTGGGGGAGACAGAGGGGGAGGAACCTGGGAAGAGCCCAACACCTCCATGGCGACGAGAGGGAGCCCTAGTTCTAACGTGCGGGCTCACAACGAGAGATCTGAGTTTTCCAAGTATTAATGAGATTGACTTAGTAAATGATAATGCACCAATTGCCCTGACCTACATAATATAACTTTTTTTTTGTGAAACCTACAAGCTATTATTTTTCTTATCATATTGGGTTTTCACAAACAGTGTATCCATTTCACATGCACTTTGTTTTTAGTGATAAATTAATAAATATTATAACCAACACAATCATAAAATGATGTATATAAGGACAATCTCTAACTTAATTATAAACATCCCACTAAAGATGAATACAACAAAACAAAGAAAAATCACTTCCTATCAATTTTTTGTTTAGTAAATCTCTGCATAAAACAAATTATCCAAATATTAAAAAACATAAGACAAATATATCTTTCTCACAATATTAAAATGCATATGACAAATACATCTTAGAGAGCTCTGGTGGTTATGTTTCATCAATGGCCTTGGCCTTTTATAGTTCTTTGAGTGTTTCAAGACTTTTTCATTTCTATTTTGTTATATAATTTTGCAAAATATCTCTTTTGAATTTATAGAATTCTATTTTGTTATATAATTTTATAAAATATCTCTATTGGATTTACATAATTATTCATCAATCACCATTAACAATGAATTGGAAGAAATGATAATAGGCAATTAATGCTCTTGAGCTTCTAAAATGTTCATTGTTACATTGCTTTTTAGAATTGATGCGGATGTACTCCTCACTAATCAAACCTTGTAGTCTTCTTACAATCTTCTTTTTATTATAATGGTCAAAATTAGAGTTTTTTCAACCATGTACCAATTTTTTTAATGTTCTATTTTGTTGTTTTTAGAGTAAATTTTATAAATTTTCATGTTTCATTAATATAATTAAAAATCATTATATAAGTAAAAGATTTTTTAAATTTATCTTTTTTAGTATAGTGAGAGAGCCTTATGATCTCACCCCACATATATATATATATATATATATATATATATAAAATTAATAGTGAAGCAATTCATTATATATTAATAATATATAATTAAATATTTAATTTTTAAGATGAAAGGGTTTCAATTTGAACTATAGAAACTACATATTCTATCTAGATTACCAATACATTTTTATATCCTATTACATATTATATATTTATTATAATTTAAATTTTAACTAACATTTCATTATTATATATTTATTATAATTTAATTTTCAACTTAATTATTATATATTTATTATAATTTGATTTTCAACTAACATTTAATTATTATATATTTATTATAATTTAATTTTCAATTAACATTTAATTATTATATATTTATTATAATTTGATTTTCAACTAACATTTGATTATAAGGAGAACATATATTTAGTGTACTTTTACTTGTTTTTACTTCAAATATTTTACATTATCTACAAAATTTTGATAATTTTTTTTTTTTTTTTTTAAATTTACTCCTATAAATTTTTTCCACACATAAATAATAATTATATTATATGAATTATGAAAAAAAAAAAAACCAATTAATTATCTATGCATTTCGTAATATTAGCTCGTACGTACGTGTTCAACATATATTATATACTATTAATTATCTATGCATTTCGTAATATTAACTCGTGTTCAACATATATTATGCAAAGAGTGAATGATATTTGAGAAATAACTTCTGAATCAAGAAGAACCCAACTTCAAGAATGGATTAACCTTATAATGAAAAGACTCGAGGTTTAGAATCCCTTGTACAAGAAGGTAGTTTCTACCACCTGTTTATCAGAATTTCCTCTCGATGTTGAGGCCAGAACCAGTGTTAAGGATTATAAGATTATATAATGGCAGCTATGGCTATGGCTGTGCATATGCCTTTGGCTATGGGACATGATAATCCCAACTTGTACACAAGCGGAGCAAGATCAGGAGCGATGGCTGCTGCACCTCCTTGTGATAGTACTAGACTAGGAGGACGAGGAAGGAGAAAGTCAAGCTTATATGGAGTGTGCGTGGAGAAGGAACAGGGTGTAAGCAGAGTGAATGGAGATGAAGACGTAGTGAAGTTTTCAGGGGAGTTAGAAAGGTACGCTTATTTGCTAGAGGCCTGTGGCAGCAACAGAGATCTCTCACAAGGTAGGCAACTGCACGCCCATATACTTATTAATGGACTAGGGCATAACCCGTACTTAGTAACCAAGCTAGTGAGCATGTACGCCCTCTGTGGCAGCCTGCCAGATGCACATTTAGTTTTTCACAAAATCCCAGAGCGGAAACGCAAGGTGATATTATGGAATATCATGATTAGAGAGCATACCAATGCAGGGCTGTGTGAGGAGGCCCTTTCATTATGTTTCCAAATGAGGAGGGCAGGCATACATCCCAACAATTACACCTTTCCTAGTTTACTCAAGTCTTGTGCTGGATTATCAGCTCTGCAACATGGCAAGGAGATCCATAATTACCTTATTAGAAAGGGTTGTGAGGTGGATGTTTTTGTGGGTAGTGCTCTCGTAGATATGTATTCGAAATGTGGTAACATAGAGTATGCCCGGCATGTGTTTGATAGAATGTCTGAACGAAACTCTGTGTTATATACATCCATGGTTTCAGGTTATGAGCAGAACGGACAACCCAATGAGGCCTTGGAGCTGTTTCGGCAATCACAACTCCGAGGTTTGAAACCAGTCTTATACATGGTGGTAACCATTCTTCTCGTATGTTCCCACTTAGCAGCTCTGCAAATGGGCAAGGAAATCCATGGTTATTTAATAAGGCACGCCTTCCAGTGGGATGTTTATGCAGGGAGTGCTCTAATAAATCTGTACTCCAACTGTGAAAATACAGAGATTGCGTATCATGTATTTGGGCAAATGCCTGAGAGAAGTGTGGTTTTGTGGAATGCAATGATCAGAGCATGTCTTCAGAATGGGTACACTAATGATGCCCTGAAACATTTCCATAAGATGCAATTGGCAGGTGTAAAACCCAATTCAACTACCATCTTGACTGTTCTCCCCACATTTTCCTACTTGGCAGCTCTACAAAAGGGTAAAGAGATTCACAATTACATACTTAGAAGTGGATTTGATTCCGACATATCTGTTCAGACTGCTGTCATAGACATGTATGCAAAGTGTGGGAGTATAGAGTTAGCATGCCAAGTCTTTGATAAGATGTCTCAAGCTAATGTGGTCTCATACACTGCAATGATTGCAGGCTATGGTATGCATGGGTATGGTGAGGATGCTCTCCAACTTTTTAACCGAATGCAAGAGAAAGGCATGAAGCCAGACCATGTCACTTTTGTTGCACTACTGTTTGCTTGCAGTCATGCAGGCCTAGTGGATGAAGGCTTGCAATACTTTGAATACATGAAACAAGTTTACCACATCACACCTCAGATGGAGCACTACGGATGCATGGTTGACCTTCTCTGCCGTGCCGGGCAATTGTATGAAGCGAAAAACTTCATTAAAAAAATGCATTTAGAACCTGATGCTGGTACATGGGCAGCCTTGCTTAATGCATGTTTAATCCATTGCAACTTGGAGCTAGGAGAGTATGTGGCAACACGACTCCTTGAGGTAGAGCCCAAAGATGCTGGAAATTATGTGCTATTGTCAAATGTCTATGCTGCAGCTGGAAGGTGGGATGATGCAGTAAAGATGAGAATGATGATGAAAGACAGTGGCTTGAAAAGGATTCCAGGATGCAGCTGGATTGAACTCAAGAACAAGGTTCATGCATTTCTTGCTGGAGACAGATCAGATACACAATCTCAAAAAATTTATGCCACATTGATGAGTTTGCATCTGCAAATGGAAGAGGCAGGGTATACACCAGGCACAAGCTTTGTACTGCATGATGTAGAGGAGGAGGAAAAGGAATACATTCTGTGTGGTCACAGTGAAAAGTTGGCCATTGCTTTTGGAATTATTAATACCTTCCCTGGGACACCTATACAGATCACCAAAAACCTTCGTGTTTGTGGTGACTGCCATAATGCCACAAAGTTCATCTCCAAGATTGTTGGGCGAAAAATAATTGTCAGGGATGCAAACCGTTTCCACCATTTTAATGCTGGGATCTGTTCTTGTGGGGATTATTGGTAGTCGGATTGAAATGATCTGCACACACTAGTTTGGAAAAACTTCTTTTGCATTCTAGAGCTTTGCCTTAGTTGCTGATGACTAGGTGTCACATTTCATTATGGGATAGTGTTCACTTGGAGCTCTGAAATTTGGGATTTTGTAATGCAGACAGTTTAAGAGAAGTTGAGCTGCATTTGCTAAAGACTGTGCAAAGCATTGCAGTGGACGATATCGTTATATCTAATCAAGAATCATAAATACTTTGGCTGTTCATACGTGCTTAAACCATTCTATCGGGTGTTCTTGACAAATTCTCCAATATAAAACAAGAACAGATTCTCCTTCTCTCTTGAACCCCAGCTGCAATGGTTCTTTTGGCCAGCAAATTCTCTGAAGAGAGCAGGTGGGTAACTGCTCAGAAGTAGGACTTCCAGAACTTATTGCTCTGGTTTTCTTTTCACAGTATGCTTCACATATCAAGTCTGATAAGAAGCCTTCTTTGACTGGCTTTTGATGCAGCACAAACTGTTTCAATGATGGCTGCAACTTTTATGTCACTTGCTGAATATATTGGTGCATTTTATGCTATCCCAAGGTCTGCAGGTGCCACACCTCCCCATTTGGTGCATTTGGAATTGAGAATTTATTGGATGGAATTTTTGTAACTGTAAATGAGTCCCAGTATCATTTGAGAATGCTAAACTCGTGGGAGTAACATGAGTTGGGTGCTCATGTAAATAATGTCAAGTCAGGTTGGAAAATCATGTTAATGGAGTTCAGGACAACAACCTCCGATGATCACAAGAATACTGTGAATTTTTAGCATTTGAAATCATTAAAAAAGGTGTGGGATTATTTCCTGACATAACTGAGAAAAGACAACAGCGTTCACGGATTGTGCCAATTATCTGATTACTTTGACAAATAGTAAACTCAACAAAGATGTTGGTTTCAGTGCAAATGCATCCCTTCAGTTCTGTGCTCTAAAGATTGCAGATGACGAACTTGGTGCTTCTCCAAAGAACAAGGAAAGGGAAAATTGCAAAAGCCAGCTTTGCCATCCACTGCTGCTGAAAAGGATGGAAAGCTAGTCAGTCCAACATTTTACCAGTAAAAATGATCATTTTGTTTCTGGTTCTTTTTATTGACAGGATTGTCTGAACTTATGTTTGACCTGAGGCTGGATATTAGAAAAAGTGCTTTTGACACACTTCGCTGCCGTGAGCATCTGTCCTCACATGTGCTGTGAGAGCATATAGATATGTCTTTGTTTTTACCTCATGTGATTATGTTCAACATGCAATTAATCCTTCCAGACAGGGTACATGGGGATGATTTGGAAGATGAACTCAATGATACTAAAAAAGATGCTTGGCCTTATGTAACATTCATATTTCAACTTATAGAATGAATTTATGAAACCATTTATGATTTTAATGCAGAAGAGCAGTTCTGAAGAAATCAAAGAACTAAGTATTTGATGTGTTTGTCAGTTGGTTTTAGTTGCAAGGGGCTCCCAATAGCGGTAAGGTTTATGATATTCTTCTCTGGTCTCGTTAAATTTGGGGCAATTTTTGCCCCTATTCCAGCATCCATTGTAGCTACCTTGTATTGTTTCCTCTATGTTTATGTAGCTGGCGTGGGGCTCAGTTTCCTACAGTTTTCCACATAAGTACTACAGGACAAAGTTCATGGTGGGGGTTCTCTGTTTTTGGGTTGATTGCTATCACATTGCTTCATTGAATTTATGGTTGCTTCTGGTGATGGTCCAGTCCACACCGAGGCATGTTGGTTCAATGATGTTGCCAACATGATTTTCTCATTGCCATCAACAATTGTTGGTATTGTAGCATTGTTCTAGGAAAACACTCTGATATAAAGGAGAACACTGCAAGGAATGACAGGGGCTGGCATTGTTGGGAAATGTTTTAAAGAGCCAAATTCGATGACAGCAGTTAAATTAATACATTCTCCCTAATTTTTTGGATTCTTGAATCAAGGAGGATAGTTATCCCTCCTCCAATATCTCTCAAATATTTAGTAGAACTAATATTTAACTGATTTGAATTGTCCTCACTTATCAACTTTGCCTGGAAGACAGTTTCCTTAACTGAAGCAATTGCTCTTTCCTCATTGCATTACAAAATAAAAAGATGTTGATAAGTTTTCTTGATTCATTTGAAAGCACTCCAACTCCTAGTTTCTAACAGTATTTTGCCTCTTTCAGAAATAGACAGCTTAACCCTTGGGCAGGCTTTTGCATTTGTGGCACTAACTCTGAAGATATGTGAAATGAAGATAAGCTGCAAGGAGCCCTTGAACATAACAGAGATCAGGTATTTTCAACTACAGAACTCTTACTTTCTTTTGAATTGACTGCAGATTAATGAATACTTTTGGGTTGATTCTCTAGGTTAGTGTGATGTTTTATTTGTAACCGATGACAAGTTAATTTCAGTTGCCAAGGAGTTACACTGATTTGAAATTCATTTATCAGTGTTTATTGCGATGCACCCATTGACCTTCCTGTTAAATTATGAGCTTGATTTCTTATGCGGATTATTTCTTTGAATTCTTCAACACTTTGATTCCAGCTTAATACATTTCAACAATATAGAATCATAACTGAATAGCAATAATCATGTAGATACTTAAGCATGCACATCAACAACACATATACCCTGGGGAAACCCTGTACATGGAGAAAACCCCCAGCAAACGATATTCCTTTATTGCATTAATAATGTAAGATCACTTACAAATATCCACCATGAATACTCTGCTCTTAAAGAGCTTGCCAATTTGACTCTGACTTGACAGAGACCTAAGAGACCTTGCTGATATAGATGTATCCTAGTTGCTTTCAAAGACTGAGATATATCGGTTCTGATATGGGTTGTTGAAACTGCCTCTAATTGACTGATATGCGCCTCTATATGCTGATCTACACAGCACTGTTTGTTGCCTCTATATGCTGATATACAACACTGTTATGCTGCCTCTGTATGCTGTCCTACACAACACTGTTTGTTGCCTCTATATGCGCCCATATATGCTGATATATAGCACTGATATGCTCCTCTATTGTGCTGCCTCTATCTCACTGATATGCACCTCTATATGCTTCACCCTTAACCTGCATATAAACTGTGTAGAAGAGAGGGGTCGACCTCTGCTTATAAAGGAATGGAGGAGAAGTGGAGAGGGCTCGAAATAGAGGTGTGAAAGCATGCTTGACTTAACTCAGCATTACACTTTAGTTCGAAAATAGAACTAGACTTGAGACTTCAGTTATAACTCAACATTACACTTTAGTTTGAAAATAGAACTAGACTTGAGACTTCAGTTACAACTCAACATTACACTTTAGTTCGAAAATAGAACTACACTTGAGACTTCAGTTACAACTCAACATTACACTTTAGTTCGAAAATAGAACTAGACTTGAGACTTCAGTTACAACTCGACTCTTTACAAGGCAATTTGAAATTTCTCTTCATGGTGGATAATGTTACACGTGCCAACACACTAGATCAATACGTTTATATCATTCACAATATTGGGAATATCGTTTGTTTCTAGCTCATAGGAATTTTATATTCAACCTAACTTTTGCTAGATGCCTTGACTTTTACTCATGGCTCACAAGGCTTGACTAGGCTCATAGAGGTTGTACGTTCCCTTTGACTTTTGTACTAGTTTGTCTATGCCCACAGAGGTTGTACGTTCCCCCTGACTTTTGCACCAGATTGTCTATGCTCACAGAGGTTGTACATTCCCCCTGACTTTTGCATTAGACTTACATAGAATCTTGTTCGTCCTGACTTTTGGTTTGACTCACAGAGGTTGTACGTTCCCCTTGGTTTTTATCAATACCTCACAAGATTGGTTGATTCTCCAAATCTCCTTGGCTAGCTTCAGGGTGGCCCATATGGCCTCTCATTGGAGATTGACTGTCGATGCTGCCAAATTTAACACTTCCTTGGACATGGGATGCTAGATTGATGATATCCTTTTCCTTGGGCCCTTTATTCTCTTAACATTGTAGTGCAAAACTCATTAAATTATACAATGTTAATCTGCCCACACGCTTAATGAACACAATAGATTCATTATAAGCCTAATATGCCTGCATGCATCTACATATCTCATCATGCAAGGTATGAAATGCACGGATCTACAAATTTCACAAGATCAATGATCTATACAATCAAAGTTGCGTAAATAATCCATTAAACCAAGTAAAAAGCAAACACATAAATTTGCAGGGGAAAAATACATATTTTGAAATGATCTGCAGGATGATTTATCTCCAGAGGATTTTCCAATCAGCCATAGGCTTGCATTTTGCAGAACCACCCTCAACCTGAGGGCCACGGTGTGACAAGGGCATCTCCTCTTAGATTACTATGTTAAACAACTACTGGTTCTCAAGCTCAGGTAATGCTGAACACACTAAATCATAAGGCGACTACATGAGCCAAGAACCATGTGGAGCTCAGCTAATACAGAGAGCAACAATGACCCAATCAATTATACTCAGTATCAGGCATTCGTTGCTAGCCCCAATCAGATCTGGGCTATGAGTTCTCTCTGCTAGTTGTTGCTCCATTCTAGCACCTACTATTGCATTGAACTCTCTGGCTTCTCTGATTCACCCCCATTTCCCGTGGGAACTATTAAAACCAGCAGCCCATAACATGGTTGTCACAAAACCTATTTTCCAAGTATGAGAACCAAAACTTTGTTCAGGTGAACATGATTACCCTTAGGAATCTCACCCACACACTCATCTATTCCCCAAGAAGCAAACCATAAATGATAATGAGGTTAGGAACCCTTTCCCCCTTTCTAGTGGGATATATATATATGCATTGGGAGATATTGACATAGCTCTTCACTGAACTCTTGCCACTTATCTCATGGAAGAAGGATAAACCCCCTCCTTAGGTTTCGAACCCGCACTTTTTCAAAAATATGGTACAAAATAGATTTTCCACCCCTTTGGGAAGGGAAAATTCACAATTAGGGTCTTTTAGTGTGGAGAAAGCTGAATACACCCTCGTGTTATGAAAATATTCACAGTTGGCCAATGAGTTCATCAATAATTACAAGGAGATTGTTTTGATATGTAGAGTCAGTGGGTTTTGGTCATCATTTATAGTGCTGATTTAATGGATTGGCTCCAATTGGAATGTTCTAGAGGTCTTTTATTGTATATGTTAGAAATTTAGAAGATTGTAGAAAGGTCATAGAGGAGGGACCATGGTTCTGGGGCAGAGTTGGCCTCTTCTTTGGAGCTTGAACCATGGTTTCTAGAATTCATCCCTGCTTAAATGCCCATTTCCTCAACCCCAGTTTGGGTGAGATTACCAAATTTCGCCCTCTGCTTATTGGAAAAGGAAAGCCTGCAAAACACTAGAACTTCGTTAGGCAAATATATTAAGAATTAAGATAGATCCAAGCCAAGAGGGTAAGGACATTTTTTCCTATGCCAAAATCTACATAGAACTTGGCTTGAGTAAAATTCTATTAGTAAAGAATAGTTGAGTGTGAAGATTCTAATTGGACCTGACAACTAGATTTCAAGAATACAATTTTCAGGGGTAGACTTTGTCTACATACATGCATCTTAAGGAAACCTTCGCAAAGGCTAATGTATCTTAGGGAAACCAATGGAAGAATATAAAACTAGAGAGATGAGAGGACCTAGTGACAAATCCCTAGGGGATGGCACCAAAATGGGACATAGATACATCTAAGCATGTTTCTTTGGTAAATGCCTCTTCCCACCCTAGGAGAGGTGTGGTGTTGATATGGATACAATCATGACAAAGGAGTCTACTCTTCCATCACCTATTTACTCACCTAATTGCCCCTCAAGGAAGGAAGGTGAAGAGGAGGCATGAATCAAATAATTCAGAGTAGGAAAGGGAACTAGTCCCTTTAACTAAATCATATGAAGTGACACAATAGTGTACTATAGATTCCACCAACTTGAAATCAATCTCCTAAATGGATAGAAAAAGGAAGAAAAAAAAAGGCTAAAATGGGGTAGCTTGTTAGTTTACAAGATCCTCATCTAGGAGATTCAAAAGGAGGATGCTTCTCTTAAAAGTTGTAAAGCAACCAAGCCAATATTTGCCCCATGGTGTGCAAAATTGTTAAATTATTTGTCTTTTAGACTCATACAACAAATTAAAGGTTGAGTATCTAACCTTAGTTTTAAGCTCAATAGGGGTCAAAATGTTGAATATTATGTCAATTTTTATTTTAATTTCAGATCTGAAAATTACTTTCAAGTGACTCAAACAATGAGCTCTAGAACTGTTATCACTGAACAATTTTACACTGAAATTATGACAGAAAATTATAGCAGTGGAAATTACAAGATCAGAGAGAGATCATCCATACAAATGAGACACAAAAATTTATGTTCTGTAAACTGTCAAATTAAGAATTTCCCGAGGACAAAATCAACTCTCCCAATAGTCACAAAAACACCAAATATGAGGACAAAACCAGTCCTCTCAGAAACAACAAAAATCAACAAATTACCCAAGAAAATTCCCAACTTACAAATCTGCTGCAGACCACCTGTACAACCCGCTGACGTCAGTCGTACGACTGCTGACATCAGCCTGTACGGACTTGCTAATCTGCCCAAAAACTCACACGTGAGAACATGAAACCCTCCACACGTGTGGCTGTATGGTTCTGGTCACACATGTGACTGTATAGACTTGTTCAGTACCACACGTGCAACTATACATACTTGATTTCCTCACACGTGCGACCTGCTTCCTCCTTCACACGTGCGTTGTTTCTCTCTCCTTTCACATGTGTGGCCTCTCCTTGATTGAGAAAAAAAAAATCAGAATGTCCAAGAAAACCCTAAGACGGATTTGCCAAAGTTGTAGAAATACCCTTGTTGAAATTTCCAAGCTCCTAGCACAAGTGCTCACTCACTTATGCTAACTCCATAATGTCACAATGAGATTGTCCTCTCCTTTTATAGGAGTCTAATGTGAGTTTTGAAGCTCTTAGCTTACTCTAAGGAGCCCTCCACTAAACTCAACATTAAATTATAATTCTTTATTCCTTTTTGTGGGTGTGACATCCCAACACAAGCCCCCAAAGCCCATCAACAAGCCCATGAAGCCCCAAGCTCCAATACAAGGGGGTTTTCACCAAACGAAAAAGTCAAATGTGGTTCCAATGAAGATTTCCACATGCCTAACACCAAGGCCACTAGTGGAAATACCTCCCGAGGCTACAAAATGCATCAACACTCCCTCTTAGTGAGGGAGGTACTCTGTTGGTCCTTGGTTAAGGAAGAAAGGCGAAGTAAGAACTACGTGAAAGGAACATAAACCGAGGAGGGGTCGAAGTGGTTAAAGAAGCACAAAAGAAGGAGCGAAGTAAAGGAAAAGCTATCCGTTGGAAGAGAAGATCGAGGAAGACAAAGCAACAAAGAAAAGGGATCGTGGACAACTCAGCAAGCGGAAAAAGATATCAACGAGTGCTTTGGAGCACCGCATGGAAAATGAGGAAGGACAGGCTAGCGAAGCCCTGAAAGCATGGGTCAAGTTGACCTAGGGTTTAAGCACCTAAGGTTTTGGATCTAGGGTTTTGACACCTAGACTTTTGCCATGTAATGTATAAATAAAGGTCTAGAAGACTTGGGAGGGTTTGTTCTAAGTTGGTTCGTTGATACTATGGTTGTTGTTGTTCATTGTTGATTATTGTTGTTGAGAACAGTATTGTAAGATCTTCAGTTGGGTGCGAAGATCAACCCTGCAGCTGGGTGTGCAGGGAGGGAAGAGGAAGAGAGAAAGAGAGAGAAATCTGCAAGCTAAGTGCACAGGTAGAACTATATGTTTCCATTTAATATATCAAGAAACACAGTTCTGTGGACGTAGCCCTAGGGAGAGGGTGAACCACGTATATCTTGTTGTTCTTTGTGATTGATACTATGTTATTTTCCATCTGTTATCTTGTTATTGCATTGTTGTGTTAGATCTGAGGTATTACTTGCGAAGTAAGCTTAAGAGTGATAAATAATATCTAGATTGCTATGTGTTGTTGCCCTGGATCCATTTTGCATTTCCTCTGGTTGTAGACACCTGTGTCATGCAACCCCCTATTGCTACTTCATGTGAGACTGCATTTGCTTCGCAGGTGTTGTCGAAAGGGCCAGTAGTTAGGGATTGTTGGTGCGTTGCTAGAGTTGAACCGTGGGTCTACCCCTGTGTCAACAAATGGTTCCGTTGCCGGGACCATGATCTTTTTGAGGGAATGTCAAGGTGGTTTTCATCGAAGACAAAAATTCAAAAGTGGATAGAAGAACAAGAGAAGGACTTCACTGAAGCCCAGAACAAGAATCCTAGCATTAGTACAAAAGATTGGTTGGGAAGGTACATCTTTACCGACATACACGAGATTTTCTTTGGAGGAATTCATAAAGAGCTATACGAGTGGTTAGCCAGACTAGCAAATATGCAGTTTGAGATCAGATCTAGACCACCTGTGGTGTGGACAACGACGCTGACAAAGAAGGTCAAGAGAGTTGATAACGCTGTGTCTAGAGCGGTGGATCTCTGGTTTGATAACACTATTGGAGGGTACATTACTGAGTTTTCTATTGACACTATGGTTGTTCATTGTTGATTATTGTTGTTGAGAATAGTATTGAGACTATATTGTAAGATCTTCAACTGGGTGCGAAGATCAACCCCGCAGCTGGGTGCGCAGGGAGGGAAGAGGAAGAGAGAAAGAGAGAGAAATCTGCAAGCTAAGTGCGCAGATAGAACTGTATGTTTCCATTTAATATATCAAGAAACACAGTTCTGTGGATGTAGCCCTAGGGAGAGGGTGAACCACGTATATCTTGTTGTTCTTTGTGATTGATACTATGTTATTTGCCATCAATTATCCTGTTATTGCATTGTTCTGTTAGATCTGAGGTATAACTTGTGAAGTAAGCTTAAGAGTGATAAATAATATCTAGATTGCTGTGTGTTGTTTTCCTGGATCATCCACTTTGCATTTCCTCTGGTTGTAGACACCTGTGTCCTGCAACCCCCTATTGCTACTTCAGGTGAGACTGCATCTGCTTCGTAGGTGTTGCCGAAAGGGCCAATAGTTAGGGATTGTTGGTGCGCTGCTAGAGTTGAACCTTGGGTCTGCTCCTGTGCCAACAAATGGTTCCGTTGCCGGGACCGAGATCTTTTTGAGGGAATGTCAAGGTGGTTTCCATCGAAGACAGAAATTCAAAAGTGGAGAGAAGAACAAGAGAAGGACTTCGCTGAAGCCCATAACAAGAATCCTAGCATTAGTACAAAAGATTGGTTGGGAAGGTACATCTTTACTGACATACACGAGATTTTCTTTGGAGGAATTCATAAAGAGCTATACGAGTGGTTACCTAGACTAGCAAATACCCGATTTGAGATCAGATCTAGACCACTTGTGGTGTGGACAGTGGTGCTGATCAAGAAGGTCAAGAGAGTTGATAACGCTGTGTCTAGAGCGCTGGATCTCTGGTTTGATAGCACTATTGGAGGGTACATTACTGAGTTTGCCATTGACAGAGTCGAATCGTATAGTCAAGCATAGAGGTATTTCTTTAAGGGACCTAGAGGAAAGTTGATGCAAGAGCATCGTCAGCAAGTACACGTGGCAGGACAACTCAGCGTCTGAGGACCAATCCGAAGTCTCAAATAATAGCCAACACTGCAAATCTTTTGAAGATGATAGTAAACAATTAAAGGAAAGATCACACGCGTAGACAGAATGAGCACACGTGACCTGGGAATTTAACCCTAGTCTCGATGTAACCACAATTAGGTAGCAGTTGGTTTGTTTCTTTTGTATAAAGAGAGGCTTTGTATGCCCTAAAGAAGGGTTACGATAGTTGCGAGCAAGTAGGAATCTCAGAGCAGTGATTGTTGTTTGAATTTTACTGTAACCATTTTCTTGATTTTGAATGAAGATAACGGAGGAAAAGTGATCCAATGTGTGAAGCTGTTGTTGTTTGTAATTTCCCTGTTATTGTGTTTGTTCAAGAATACATGAATCTTGTTAGAGGTGCGTATATCTTTGAAATGCCTGCATAAAATTTAAATTGCTTTTCCTCGTGAGCCGATGTTAGGTGTGCACACAGTTCGCAAGGAGTGCATTGACCGAGTTTGTCTCGACTCGTAATCTCAGGAGGAACAACGTAAGGTTTCTTTGCAGGAAGTGTAAAGCGACTGCCGCAAGGTGTGCACAGTCGTCGCTAGAACTCAAATCTTATGTAAATATATTTTGCAAAGAGTGCACATGTTTGGAATTCGACGAAGAGTCGAAGCGACTCCGTAAAGAAGTCGAAGGACAAGAACAAAGGAACGCCAGGAAGGCAGGAAATAATTCTTTTCAAGAATCTTTGGATCTGAGTTTGACGAATTTCCCGGAAAAGCAAGAAGTACTTGGGAGATCGAAATCTTTGAGGAGATCAAGCTCAGGAGGGACAACACTTTCCAAGAAGTGCGAACGAGACCCAAGAAACATACTCGCAGGGAGGATAAAGGTCAAAACCTTTACATCTTTCGAAAATCTTCTAAGTTAGCAGAAAGCGTAAGCTCAGGGGAAAAGATCTGGACCGTCTGATTAGCGTTCGAACAACGAGGAGTGAGCACAAAGGAAAAGATCTCAACCGTTCGATCTGAGCGCCAGAGAAAAGATCTCAGTCGTTCGATCAGAGCGCAAAGAAAGGATCGTAGCCGTTTGATCTGCGCGCCCGAGGATCGTAGCCGTCCGATCAAGGTAAAGTGCACTAACATTAAAGCTTTGAAAGTGTACAAGAGAATCAGACTTACGAAGTTCCGAAATCATCAGAACCGTCCATCGTCAAGGGGGACACATGGTGAGAGATCAACATTTTGCTGACTCGTGACTCAGAGAAGTCAAAAGGAAGAGTTATAAGAACTCGCGAATCAAGAAATTGTGATTTGATCATAGCCGTTGATCGAATGAGAAATCTGGACCGTTGATTGTCCAGGGAGATATCGAGAGTTTGGATATCGGGAGAAGGGAGGTGAGCGGTCTTCCAACTTTGGGAAATGCGAAGTCCCGATTCATAAAGAGTTGATCTGAACTGTTAGATCACAGGGAGTTGTGAGCCGTTGATATGGCACACATGAATTTCGGGATATCGAGGATCATAGGAGAGAGGTGATCAACCTTCCAACTTCGTGAAACGTGAAGTCCCGATACGTGAAAAGGAGATCTGGACCGTTGGATCGCAGGGATTGTGGACCGTTGATCTGATAAGAAGAACTTACAAGTTCGGGGTTCAGAAGGATGAGCAAGCGAACTTCGTGAGACGCGAAGTCGCGAAACGTGAAATCGCGAGGCGCCTTTCGTTTAGGTGACTGGTCACAACCTTGGTCACGTAGAGGGAGGGGCTTAACCAAGAGAGTTAACGCCTGAATATGCTGAAGCTTTAAAAGCGTTAGGGAGAAGCCTGCGGGTTCCATAGAACTTGCGTCTTAAGAAGAAGGGGGGGCTATTCTGTTGATTGAAGGTCCTTGAGGGACTAAAGAGTCAATCAGACTAAGTGTCTTGATCGATCCTAGACCGGGAGGTCGCACAGCCCTTAGGAGCGAAGGGGGGCCTGCACCAAGTGGTATCAGAGATGATTTTCGTCTGTAGATTTCAGGCGAAGGGGAAAAAGAAATCGAAGTTGTACTCTGTGTGTGAGAGACAATCAACACAATGCCACTGAGGAGACGAGGGGAGCCACCTTTAGCCAATTGTGTTGTAGAAAGAGAGATGCGAGAACTTCGTGCAAGGTTGGAAGCGATGGAAGCAGCGCAGAGAAGAGCACCTGATGCAGAGACGTCAACGATGCAGAGAGTGAAGATGTAGAAGCCGAAT
Source organism: Picea glauca (assembly GCA_000966675.3). Lineage (NCBI taxonomy): Eukaryota > Viridiplantae > Streptophyta > Pinopsida > Pinales > Pinaceae > Picea > Picea glauca. Next base: position 316,599 of record JZKD02S0012245.1, read on the forward strand.
AAGCTGTAGGGGAAAACGTTGCCGAAGAACGCTTGCTAAGAGTAGTTATTAGATTGGGAGATAGAGCCAAGATAGAGGTCTTAATGTATGAAGACAATTTGGATTATGAAGAGCTACTGGATTAGATAAGGTCCATGGACAAATATTTCTATTATGAAGATGTCGATGGGGAGAAAAGGGTGAGACATGTTGTCACCAGGCTTAAAGGACATGCACCACTGTGGTGGGATGAACTAGAGGCTGAGAGGAGAAGTAGAGGCAAACATAAGATAAAGAATTGAGACAGAATGGTAGCCAAGATGAAGGCTAAATTCATGCCCAAAGATTATCAGATCAATCTGTTCAAGAAGCTACAGAACCTGAGACAGAAGGGTATGACAGTTAAAGAATACATAGAGGAGTTCTACAATCTGAACATCAGAGCTGGACAAAGAGAGAGGGATGAAGAAAAAGTTGGCAGGTATATAAATGGCCTGAGGTATGAAATCCAGGATGAGCTCAACATGATGTCGGTAAGGACAATGGAGGATGCTTATCAGTTCGCTTTGAAGGCAAAAGAGAAGTTGGCCATAAAACAAAGCCAACGAGTTAGAGGTAAAATCTCAGCCTCGAACAAAGGCAAGGGAGTTGCCCATGACAAAGCGCATAATTCCAAGGACGAGGCTGAAACTCCACACAGTCACTCAGAAAGAGGAGGAAGTTCCCGAGGAAAACAGGGTGGTGGAAGAAACTCTTCTAGAGGAAGAGGTAGAGGAGGAATAAGGTGTTATGCCTGTGGAAAGACAGGGCATATGTCTTGGGAATGCCCTAGAAAAAGAAAGAAAGAGGAGAAGCTCACATTTCAGAAGCACACAGAGGGAATGTTGAAGCAGAATGAGCAGAGGATGGAACATCCATGATGATGAGAAAGGTTCTCTTAAAACAAGAGGCAGAAGTTTAAAGGCCAGTACAAAGGAACAATCTATTCAGGACAGCTTGCAAGACTAAAGACAGAGTATGCAAGGTGATAATTGACAATGGGAGCACTCATAACTTAGTATCCACTGAGATGGTGGAGAAATTGGAGCTGGAGACAACTGCACACCTAGAGCCATATAAAGTCTCATGGTTGCAGAAAGGACACCAAGTAATGGTTACTAAACAATGCTTGGTTGAATTTAAGATAGGAGGATATAGAGATGAAATTATGTGTGATGTAATTTCCATGGATGTATGCCATATTTTGTTGGGAAGACCATGGCAGTTTGACAGGAATGTCATTCATGATGGGAGGAAGAATACATACACCTTGGAGAAGAATGGTAGGACACACATGTT
>JZKD02S0012245.1:317925-349277 GCA_000966675.3 Picea glauca
ATTATGAGCTTGATTTCTTATGCGGATTATTTCTTTGAATTCTTCAACACTTTGATTCCAGCTTAATACATTTCAACAATATAGAATCATAACTGAATAGCAATAATCATGTAGATACTTAAGCATGCACATCAACAACACATATACCCTGGGGAAACCCTGTACATGGAGAAAACCCCCAGCAAACGATATTCCTTTATTGCATTAATAATGTAAGATCACTTACAAATATCCACCATGAATACTCTGCTCTTAAAGAGCTTGCCAATTTGACTCTGACTTGACAGAGACCTAAGAGACCTTGCTGATATAGATGTATCCTAGTTGCTTTCAAAGACTGAGATATATCGGTTCTGATATGGGTTGTTGAAACTGCCTCTAATTGACTGATATGCGCCTCTATATGCTGATCTACACAGCACTGTTTGTTGCCTCTATATGCTGATATACAACACTGTTATGCTGCCTCTGTATGCTGTCCTACACAACACTGTTTGTTGCCTCTATATGCGCCCATATATGCTGATATATAGCACTGATATGCTCCTCTATTGTGCTGCCTCTATCTCACTGATATGCACCTCTATATGCTTCACCCTTAACCTGCATATAAACTGTGTAGAAGAGAGGGGTCGACCTCTGCTTATAAAGGAACGGAGGAGAAGTGGAGAGGGCTCGAAATAGAGGTGTGAAAGCATGCTTGACTTAACTCAGCATTACACTTTAGTTCGAAAATAGAACTAGACTTGAGACTTCAGTTATAACTCAACATTACACTTTAGTTTGAAAATAGAACTAGACTTGAGACTTCAGTTACAACTCAACATTACACTTTAGTTCGAAAATAGAACTACACTTGAGACTTCAGTTACAACTCAACATTACACTTTAGTTCGAAAATAGAACTAGACTTGAGACTTCAGTTACAACTCGACTCTTTACAAGGCAATTTGAAATTTCTCTTCATGGTGGATAATGTTACACGTGCCAACACACTAGATCAATACGTTTATATCATTCACAATATTGGGAATATCGTTTGTTTCTAGCTCATAGGAATTTTATATTCAACCTAACTTTTGCTAGATGCCTTGACTTTTACTCATGGCTCACAAGGCTTGACTAGGCTCATAGAGGTTGTACGTTCCCTTTGACTTTTGTACTAGTTTGTCTATGCCCACAGAGGTTGTACGTTCCCCCTGACTTTTGCACCAGATTGTCTATGCTCACAGAGGTTGTACATTCCCCCTGACTTTTGCATTAGACTTACATAGAATCTTGTTCGTCCTGACTTTTGGTTTGACTCACAGAGGTTGTACGTTCCCCTTGGTTTTTATCAATACCTCACAAGATTGGTTGATTCTCCAAATCTCCTTGGCTAGCTTCAGGGTGGCCCATATGGCCTCTCATTGGAGATTGACTGTCGATGCTGCCAAATTTAACACTTCCTTGGACATGGGATGCTAGATTGATGATATCCTTTTCCTTGGGCCCTTTATTCTCTTAACATTGTAGTGCAAAACTCATTAAATTATACAATGTTAATCTGCCCACACGCTTAATGAACACAATAGATTCATTATAAGCCTAATATGCCTGCATGCATCTACATATCTCATCATGCAAGGTATGAAATGCACGGATCTACAAATTTCACAAGATCAATGATCTATACAATCAAAGTTGCGTAAATAATCCATTAAACCAAGTAAAAAGCAAACACATAAATTTGCAGGGGAAAAATACATATTTTGAAATGATCTGCAGGATGATTTATCTCCAGAGGATTTTCCAATCAGCCATAGGCTTGCATTTTGCAGAACCACCCTCAACCTGAGGGCCACGGTGTGACAAGGGCATCTCCTCTTAGATTACTATGTTAAACAACTACTGGTTCTCAAGCTCAGGTAATGCTGAACACACTAAATCATAAGGCGACTACATGAGCCAAGAACCATGTGGAGCTCAGCTAATACAGAGAGCAACAATGACCCAATCAATTATACTCAGTATCAGGCATTCGTTGCTAGCCCCAATCAGATCTGGGCTATGAGTTCTCTCTGCTAGTTGTTGCTCCATTCTAGCACCTACTATTGCATTGAACTCTCTGGCTTCTCTGATTCACCCCCATTTCCCGTGGGAACTATTAAAACCAGCAGCCCATAACATGGTTGTCACAAAACCTATTTTCCAAGTATGAGAACCAAAACTTTGTTCAGGTGAACATGATTACCCTTAGGAATCTCACCCACACACTCATCTATTCCCCAAGAAGCAAACCATAAATGATAATGAGGTTAGGAACCCTTTCCCCCTTTCTAGTGGGATATATATATATGCATTGGGAGATATTGACATAGCTCTTCACTGAACTCTTGCCACTTATCTCATGGAAGAAGGATAAACCCCCTCCTTAGGTTTCGAACCCGCACTTTTTCAAAAATATGGTACAAAATAGATTTTCCACCCCTTTGGGAAGGGAAAATTCACAATTAGGGTCTTTTAGTGTGGAGAAAGCTGAATACACCCTCGTGTTATGAAAATATTCACAGTTGGCCAATGAGTTCATCAATAATTACAAGGAGATTGTTTTGATATGTAGAGTCAGTGGGTTTTGGTCATCATTTATAGTGCTGATTTAATGGATTGGCTCCAATTGGAATGTTCTAGAGGTCTTTTATTGTATATGTTAGAAATTTAGAAGATTGTAGAAAGGTCATAGAGGAGGGACCATGGTTCTGGGGCAGAGTTGGCCTCTTCTTTGGAGCTTGAACCATGGTTTCTAGAATTCATCCCTGCTTAAATGCCCATTTCCTCAACCCCAGTTTGGGTGAGATTACCAAATTTCGCCCTCTGCTTATTGGAAAAGGAAAGCCTGCAAAACACTAGAACTTCGTTAGGCAAATATATTAAGAATTAAGATAGATCCAAGCCAAGAGGGTAAGGACATTTTTTCCTATGCCAAAATCTACATAGAACTTGGCTTGAGTAAAATTCTATTAGTAAAGAATAGTTGAGTGTGAAGATTCTAATTGGACCTGACAACTAGATTTCAAGAATACAATTTTCAGGGGTAGACTTTGTCTACATACATGCATCTTAAGGAAACCTTCGCAAAGGCTAATGTATCTTAGGGAAACCAATGGAAGAATATAAAACTAGAGAGATGAGAGGACCTAGTGACAAATCCCTAGGGGATGGCACCAAAATGGGACATAGATACATCTAAGCATGTTTCTTTGGTAAATGCCTCTTCCCACCCTAGGAGAGGTGTGGTGTTGATATGGATACAATCATGACAAAGGAGTCTACTCTTCCATCACCTATTTACTCACCTAATTGCCCCTCAAGGAAGGAAGGTGAAGAGGAGGCATGAATCAAATAATTCAGAGTAGGAAAGGGAACTAGTCCCTTTAACTAAATCATATGAAGTGACACAATAGTGTACTATAGATTCCACCAACTTGAAATCAATCTCCTAAATGGATAGAAAAAGGAAGAAAAAAAAAGGCTAAAATGGGGTAGCTTGTTAGTTTACAAGATCCTCATCTAGGAGATTCAAAAGGAGGATGCTTCTCTTAAAAGTTGTAAAGCAACCAAGCCAATATTTGCCCCATGGTGTGCAAAATTGTTAAATTATTTGTCTTTTAGACTCATACAACAAATTAAAGGTTGAGTATCTAACCTTAGTTTTAAGCTCAATAGGGGTCAAAATGTTGAATATTATGTCAATTTTTATTTTAATTTCAGATCTGAAAATTACTTTCAAGTGACTCAAACAATGAGCTCTAGAACTGTTATCACTGAACAATTTTACACTGAAATTATGACAGAAAATTATAGCAGTGGAAATTACAAGATCAGAGAGAGATCATCCATACAAATGAGACACAAAAATTTATGTTCTGTAAACTGTCAAATTAAGAATTTCCCGAGGACAAAATCAACTCTCCCAATAGTCACAAAAACACCAAATATGAGGACAAAACCAGTCCTCTCAGAAACAACAAAAATCAACAAATTACCCAAGAAAATTCCCAACTTACAAATCTGCTGCAGACCACCTGTACAACCCGCTGACGTCAGTCGTACGACTGCTGACATCAGCCTGTACGGACTTGCTAATCTGCCCAAAAACTCACACGTGAGAACATGAAACCCTCCACACGTGTGGCTGTATGGTTCTGGTCACACATGTGACTGTATAGACTTGTTCAGTACCACACGTGCAACTATACATACTTGATTTCCTCACACGTGCGACCTGCTTCCTCCTTCACACGTGCGTTGTTTCTCTCTCCTTTCACATGTGTGGCCTCTCCTTGATTGAGAAAAAAAAAATCAGAATGTCCAAGAAAACCCTAAGACGGATTTGCCAAAGTTGTAGAAATACCCTTGTTGAAATTTCCAAGCTCCTAGCACAAGTGCTCACTCACTTATGCTAACTCCATAATGTCACAATGAGATTGTCCTCTCCTTTTATAGGAGTCTAATGTGAGTTTTGAAGCTCTTAGCTTACTCTAAGGAGCCCTCCACTAAACTCAACATTAAATTATAATTCTTTATTCCTTTTTGTGGGTGTGACATCCCAACACAAGCCCCCAAAGCCCATCAACAAGCCCATGAAGCCCCAAGCTCCAATACAAGGGGGTTTTCACCAAACGAAAAAGTCAAATGTGGTTCCAATGAAGATTTCCACATGCCTAACACCAAGGCCACTAGTGGAAATACCTCCCGAGGCTACAAAATGCATCAACACTCCCTCTTAGTGAGGGAGGTACTCTGTTGGTCCTTGGTTAAGGAAGAAAGGCGAAGTAAGAACTACGTGAAAGGAACATAAACCGAGGAGGGGTCGAAGTGGTTAAAGAAGCACAAAAGAAGGAGCGAAGTAAAGGAAAAGCTATCCGTTGGAAGAGAAGATCGAGGAAGACAAAGCAACAAAGAAAAGGGATCGTGGACAACTCAGCAAGCGGAAAAAGATATCAACGAGTGCTTTGGAGCACCGCATGGAAAATGAGGAAGGACAGGCTAGCGAAGCCCTGAAAGCATGGGTCAAGTTGACCTAGGGTTTAAGCACCTAAGGTTTTGGATCTAGGGTTTTGACACCTAGACTTTTGCCATGTAATGTATAAATAAAGGTCTAGAAGACTTGGGAGGGTTTGTTCTAAGTTGGTTCGTTGATACTATGGTTGTTGTTGTTCATTGTTGATTATTGTTGTTGAGAACAGTATTGTAAGATCTTCAGTTGGGTGCGAAGATCAACCCTGCAGCTGGGTGTGCAGGGAGGGAAGAGGAAGAGAGAAAGAGAGAGAAATCTGCAAGCTAAGTGCACAGGTAGAACTATATGTTTCCATTTAATATATCAAGAAACACAGTTCTGTGGACGTAGCCCTAGGGAGAGGGTGAACCACGTATATCTTGTTGTTCTTTGTGATTGATACTATGTTATTTTCCATCTGTTATCTTGTTATTGCATTGTTGTGTTAGATCTGAGGTATTACTTGCGAAGTAAGCTTAAGAGTGATAAATAATATCTAGATTGCTATGTGTTGTTGCCCTGGATCCATTTTGCATTTCCTCTGGTTGTAGACACCTGTGTCATGCAACCCCCTATTGCTACTTCATGTGAGACTGCATTTGCTTCGCAGGTGTTGTCGAAAGGGCCAGTAGTTAGGGATTGTTGGTGCGTTGCTAGAGTTGAACCGTGGGTCTACCCCTGTGTCAACAAATGGTTCCGTTGCCGGGACCATGATCTTTTTGAGGGAATGTCAAGGTGGTTTTCATCGAAGACAAAAATTCAAAAGTGGATAGAAGAACAAGAGAAGGACTTCACTGAAGCCCAGAACAAGAATCCTAGCATTAGTACAAAAGATTGGTTGGGAAGGTACATCTTTACCGACATACACGAGATTTTCTTTGGAGGAATTCATAAAGAGCTATACGAGTGGTTAGCCAGACTAGCAAATATGCAGTTTGAGATCAGATCTAGACCACCTGTGGTGTGGACAACGACGCTGACAAAGAAGGTCAAGAGAGTTGATAACGCTGTGTCTAGAGCGGTGGATCTCTGGTTTGATAACACTATTGGAGGGTACATTACTGAGTTTTCTATTGACACTATGGTTGTTCATTGTTGATTATTGTTGTTGAGAATAGTATTGAGACTATATTGTAAGATCTTCAACTGGGTGCGAAGATCAACCCCGCAGCTGGGTGCGCAGGGAGGGAAGAGGAAGAGAGAAAGAGAGAGAAATCTGCAAGCTAAGTGCGCAGATAGAACTGTATGTTTCCATTTAATATATCAAGAAACACAGTTCTGTGGATGTAGCCCTAGGGAGAGGGTGAACCACGTATATCTTGTTGTTCTTTGTGATTGATACTATGTTATTTGCCATCAATTATCCTGTTATTGCATTGTTCTGTTAGATCTGAGGTATAACTTGTGAAGTAAGCTTAAGAGTGATAAATAATATCTAGATTGCTGTGTGTTGTTTTCCTGGATCATCCACTTTGCATTTCCTCTGGTTGTAGACACCTGTGTCCTGCAACCCCCTATTGCTACTTCAGGTGAGACTGCATCTGCTTCGTAGGTGTTGCCGAAAGGGCCAATAGTTAGGGATTGTTGGTGCGCTGCTAGAGTTGAACCTTGGGTCTGCTCCTGTGCCAACAAATGGTTCCGTTGCCGGGACCGAGATCTTTTTGAGGGAATGTCAAGGTGGTTTCCATCGAAGACAGAAATTCAAAAGTGGAGAGAAGAACAAGAGAAGGACTTCGCTGAAGCCCATAACAAGAATCCTAGCATTAGTACAAAAGATTGGTTGGGAAGGTACATCTTTACTGACATACACGAGATTTTCTTTGGAGGAATTCATAAAGAGCTATACGAGTGGTTACCTAGACTAGCAAATACCCGATTTGAGATCAGATCTAGACCACTTGTGGTGTGGACAGTGGTGCTGATCAAGAAGGTCAAGAGAGTTGATAACGCTGTGTCTAGAGCGCTGGATCTCTGGTTTGATAGCACTATTGGAGGGTACATTACTGAGTTTGCCATTGACAGAGTCGAATCGTATAGTCAAGCATAGAGGTATTTCTTTAAGGGACCTAGAGGAAAGTTGATGCAAGAGCATCGTCAGCAAGTACACGTGGCAGGACAACTCAGCGTCTGAGGACCAATCCGAAGTCTCAAATAATAGCCAACACTGCAAATCTTTTGAAGATGATAGTAAACAATTAAAGGAAAGATCACACGCGTAGACAGAATGAGCACACGTGACCTGGGAATTTAACCCTAGTCTCGATGTAACCACAATTAGGTAGCAGTTGGTTTGTTTCTTTTGTATAAAGAGAGGCTTTGTATGCCCTAAAGAAGGGTTACGATAGTTGCGAGCAAGTAGGAATCTCAGAGCAGTGATTGTTGTTTGAATTTTACTGTAACCATTTTCTTGATTTTGAATGAAGATAACGGAGGAAAAGTGATCCAATGTGTGAAGCTGTTGTTGTTTGTAATTTCCCTGTTATTGTGTTTGTTCAAGAATACATGAATCTTGTTAGAGGTGCGTATATCTTTGAAATGCCTGCATAAAATTTAAATTGCTTTTCCTCGTGAGCCGATGTTAGGTGTGCACACAGTTCGCAAGGAGTGCATTGACCGAGTTTGTCTCGACTCGTAATCTCAGGAGGAACAACGTAAGGTTTCTTTGCAGGAAGTGTAAAGCGACTGCCGCAAGGTGTGCACAGTCGTCGCTAGAACTCAAATCTTATGTAAATATATTTTGCAAAGAGTGCACATGTTTGGAATTCGACGAAGAGTCGAAGCGACTCCGTAAAGAAGTCGAAGGACAAGAACAAAGGAACGCCAGGAAGGCAGGAAATAATTCTTTTCAAGAATCTTTGGATCTGAGTTTGACGAATTTCCCGGAAAAGCAAGAAGTACTTGGGAGATCGAAATCTTTGAGGAGATCAAGCTCAGGAGGGACAACACTTTCCAAGAAGTGCGAACGAGACCCAAGAAACATACTCGCAGGGAGGATAAAGGTCAAAACCTTTACATCTTTCGAAAATCTTCTAAGTTAGCAGAAAGCGTAAGCTCAGGGGAAAAGATCTGGACCGTCTGATTAGCGTTCGAACAACGAGGAGTGAGCACAAAGGAAAAGATCTCAACCGTTCGATCTGAGCGCCAGAGAAAAGATCTCAGTCGTTCGATCAGAGCGCAAAGAAAGGATCGTAGCCGTTTGATCTGCGCGCCCGAGGATCGTAGCCGTCCGATCAAGGTAAAGTGCACTAACATTAAAGCTTTGAAAGTGTACAAGAGAATCAGACTTACGAAGTTCCGAAATCATCAGAACCGTCCATCGTCAAGGGGGACACATGGTGAGAGATCAACATTTTGCTGACTCGTGACTCAGAGAAGTCAAAAGGAAGAGTTATAAGAACTCGCGAATCAAGAAATTGTGATTTGATCATAGCCGTTGATCGAATGAGAAATCTGGACCGTTGATTGTCCAGGGAGATATCGAGAGTTTGGATATCGGGAGAAGGGAGGTGAGCGGTCTTCCAACTTTGGGAAATGCGAAGTCCCGATTCATAAAGAGTTGATCTGAACTGTTAGATCACAGGGAGTTGTGAGCCGTTGATATGGCACACATGAATTTCGGGATATCGAGGATCATAGGAGAGAGGTGATCAACCTTCCAACTTCGTGAAACGTGAAGTCCCGATACGTGAAAAGGAGATCTGGACCGTTGGATCGCAGGGATTGTGGACCGTTGATCTGATAAGAAGAACTTACAAGTTCGGGGTTCAGAAGGATGAGCAAGCGAACTTCGTGAGACGCGAAGTCGCGAAACGTGAAATCGCGAGGCGCCTTTCGTTTAGGTGACTGGTCACAACCTTGGTCACGTAGAGGGAGGGGCTTAACCAAGAGAGTTAACGCCTGAATATGCTGAAGCTTTAAAAGCGTTAGGGAGAAGCCTGCGGGTTCCATAGAACTTGCGTCTTAAGAAGAAGGGGGGGCTATTCTGTTGATTGAAGGTCCTTGAGGGACTAAAGAGTCAATCAGACTAAGTGTCTTGATCGATCCTAGACCGGGAGGTCGCACAGCCCTTAGGAGCGAAGGGGGGCCTGCACCAAGTGGTATCAGAGATGATTTTCGTCTGTAGATTTCAGGCGAAGGGGAAAAAGAAATCGAAGTTGTACTCTGTGTGTGAGAGACAATCAACACAATGCCACTGAGGAGACGAGGGGAGCCACCTTTAGCCAATTGTGTTGTAGAAAGAGAGATGCGAGAACTTCGTGCAAGGTTGGAAGCGATGGAAGCAGCGCAGAGAAGAGCACCTGATGCAGAGACGTCAACGATGCAGAGAGTGAAGATGTAGAAGCCGAATAAGCTGTAGGGGAAAACGTTGCCGAAGAACGCTTGCTAAGAGTAGTTATTAGATTGGGAGATAGAGCCAAGATAGAGGTCTTAATGTATGAAGACAATTTGGATTATGAAGAGCTACTGGATTAGATAAGGTCCATGGACAAATATTTCTATTATGAAGATGTCGATGGGGAGAAAAGGGTGAGACATGTTGTCACCAGGCTTAAAGGACATGCACCACTGTGGTGGGATGAACTAGAGGCTGAGAGGAGAAGTAGAGGCAAACATAAGATAAAGAATTGAGACAGAATGGTAGCCAAGATGAAGGCTAAATTCATGCCCAAAGATTATCAGATCAATCTGTTCAAGAAGCTACAGAACCTGAGACAGAAGGGTATGACAGTTAAAGAATACATAGAGGAGTTCTACAATCTGAACATCAGAGCTGGACAAAGAGAGAGGGATGAAGAAAAAGTTGGCAGGTATATAAATGGCCTGAGGTATGAAATCCAGGATGAGCTCAACATGATGTCGGTAAGGACAATGGAGGATGCTTATCAGTTCGCTTTGAAGGCAAAAGAGAAGTTGGCCATAAAACAAAGCCAACGAGTTAGAGGTAAAATCTCAGCCTCGAACAAAGGCAAGGGAGTTGCCCATGACAAAGCGCATAATTCCAAGGACGAGGCTGAAACTCCACACAGTCACTCAGAAAGAGGAGGAAGTTCCCGAGGAAAACAGGGTGGTGGAAGAAACTCTTCTAGAGGAAGAGGTAGAGGAGGAATAAGGTGTTATGCCTGTGGAAAGACAGGGCATATGTCTTGGGAATGCCCTAGAAAAAGAAAGAAAGAGGAGAAGCTCACATTTCAGAAGCACACAGAGGGAATGTTGAAGCAGAATGAGCAGAGGATGGAACATCCATGATGATGAGAAAGGTTCTCTTAAAACAAGAGGCAGAAGTTTAAAGGCCAGTACAAAGGAACAATCTATTCAGGACAGCTTGCAAGACTAAAGACAGAGTATGCAAGGTGATAATTGACAATGGGAGCACTCATAACTTAGTATCCACTGAGATGGTGGAGAAATTGGAGCTGGAGACAACTGCACACCTAGAGCCATATAAAGTCTCATGGTTGCAGAAAGGACACCAAGTAATGGTTACTAAACAATGCTTGGTTGAATTTAAGATAGGAGGATATAGAGATGAAATTATGTGTGATGTAATTTCCATGGATGTATGCCATATTTTGTTGGGAAGACCATGGCAGTTTGACAGGAATGTCATTCATGATGGGAGGAAGAATACATACACCTTGGAGAAGAATGGTAGGACACACATGTTGCTGCCAATAGAAGAGAAGAAAGTGAAAGGGGAAGCCATCACAAGCATACTTTTCATGAGCGGGAAGGAACTCCTGAAAGAAATCAAGAAAGAACAAGAGATGCAGTTTGCTGTGGTGAGGAAACCCAGAGTTATCCTTACTAGTACTTCGATAGATGATTTTCCTGAAGAAGTTTAGGAATTGTTAGATAATTTTGCTGACATAGTGGTGGATGAGCTGCCTAACTCGTTGCTACCCATTAGAAGTATCATCCATCATATCGATTTGATACTAGGAGCAAGTCTACCAAACAAAGCAATGTACATACTGACACCTCGAGAGAATGAGGAGGTAAAGAACCAAGTCCAGGAATTGTTAGACAAGGGTTTGGTCAGAGAGAGCTTGAGTCCATGCGTAGTACCAACTGTGTTGAGTCCAAAGAAAGATGGAGGATGGAGAATGTGTACAGACTCGAGAACCATCAACAAGATCACTATTGGGTATAGATTCTCTTTGCCAATAATATATGATTTGATGGACTGTTTAAGTGGAGCAAATTTCTTTTCTAAGATAGATTTGAAAAGTGGATATCACTAGATCAGAAGGAGGGAAGGTGATGAGTGGAAGACAACCTTTAAGACAAATGAAGGTTTGTATGAGTGGCTTGTTATGCCATTTGGCTTAACCAATGCCTCGAGTACTTTTATGAGGTTGATGAATGAAATACTAAAAGATTTCATTGGCAAGTTCATGGTTGTGTATCTAGATGATATACTGATCTTTAACAAGACTAAAGAGGAGCATTTGAGGCACCTGACACTAGTGATGAGGAGGCTACAATAGGAGAAACTGTTGATAAACCTGAAGAAGTCCTCTTTTATAAGACATAACTCATTTATTTGGGTTTTGTGATCTCTTCAAATGAACTGAAGATGGATCCAGAGAAGGTGAAAGCAATCAAAGAATGGTCATCACCCAGGAACATGTTTGAGGTAAGAAGCTTCCATGGATTAGCGAGTTTCTATAGGAAGTTCATCAGAGATTTCAGTGGAATTTGTGCACCAATGATGGATACAGTGAAGAAAAGGTACAAGTCTTTTAAATGGACAGAGGAGGCCGAGAAGAGCTTCAATATACTGAAGGAGAAAATAACAGAGCGACCAATTCTGGTCATGCCAAATTTTGAGAAGACATTTTAGGTGAGATGTGATGCAAGTGGCGTTGCAATTGGAGGAGTTTTGAGCCAGGACAATAGACATGTTGCTTACTTCAACGAGAAGCTAAATGAGACTAAGAGAAAATACTCCACCTATGACCAGGAGTTTTATGCCATAATTCAAGCCTTGAAGAAATGGAGACATTACCTTGTCCCACAAGAATTTGTCTTGTATAGTGATGACCAAACTTTACAATTCATAACCAGACAGGAAAAATTGAATCAGAGGCATGCAAAGTGGATTGAGTTAATGCAAAATTTTACTTTTGTCATAAAACATATTGTTGAGAATGCTAACAAAGTTGTTGATGCATTGAGCAGGAGATGTTTGATTCTGCAGGAATTTGAGGTAAAGACCTTAGGGTTCGAACACCTTGAGGAAATGTACAGTGATGATCCAGATTTCAAGGAAGCATACGAAGCATGTGCGAATCTCGTGCTGAGAGATAGAAGCAAGTGGATAGAGCATATGATTCAAGAGAGATTGTTGTTCAAGGGCAATCAATTGTGCATACCAAAATGCTCAATGAGGGATAACCTTTTGAAGGAAAAACATAGTGGAGGATTGGCTGCACATTTCGGCCATGGTAAGACATTTGCATAGTTGAGCAGTTCATACTATTGTCCAGGTATGAGAACAAATATGATAAAATTCATGAACAGATGTAGAATCTGCCAACATGCAAAAGGTAAAAGACAGAACATTGGATTGTATCAACCATTGCCCATACCAGAGAGGCCTTGGGATGCAATAAGCATGGATTTTGTGTTGGGACTGCCAAGAATGCAAAGAGGATGTGATTCCATATTTGTGGTGGTGGATAGATTTTCAAAGATGACACAGTTTATCCCATGCTAGAAGACCAGTGATGCAACACATGTTGCGAATCTATTCTTTAAGGAAGTTGTGAGACTTCACGACCTACCCAGAAGCATTGTCTCAGACAGAGACACAAAATTTGTTGGTCATTTTTGGAGAACACTATGGAAGAAGTTAGGGACATATTTGTCCTTCAACTCAGCTTATCACCCTCAGACAGATGGACAGACTGAGGTGGTAAACAAAAGTTTGGGAAACTTATTGAGGAGTCTGGTCACCGAGCACCATAATTAGTGGGATCAGATTCTTCCACAAGCAGAGTTTGCATACAACGACTCACCAAAAATGAGCATTGGGAAGAGCCCGTTTGAAATATTGTATGGAATGCAACCCAGGGGAGTATCTGAGTTGAGAGACTTGGAACAGAGTGATATCAGGAGCGCTGGAGCAGAAGATTTTGCTGCAGAAATGCAGAAGCTCCATAGCCAGATCAAAGGGTAGTTGCAGAATTCTAGCCAAGAGTACAAACGAAGAGCTGATCAACATCGCAGAGAACTTCAATTTGAAATAAGAGATCAGGTTCTAGCACATCTCAGGAAGGAGAGGTTCCCAAGGGGGGACATATAACAAGCTAAAGATGAAGAAGATATGGCCATGTAAGATCTTGATGAAGTTTGACGCAAACGCCTATGAGATCGAGCTGCCAGATGATGTGGGCATATCACCCATATTCAACGTCTCAGACCTATATCCTTATAGGAAGGATGGCACAGAGGGATCAACAGATCAAGAGAAGATTCAATGGGAGAAACAAATGCCTATAGCAGAAAAACCACATATGGAAAATATCGTTGATCAGAGGATTGGTAAGAAGACCCGAAGGAAGACCTATTTTGAGTTTTTGGTCAAGTGGAAGGGACATCCAATAGAAGATGCCAGTTGGGAGAGTGAAGTTGATATCCAGAAGCATGGAAAGTCAGTGCAGGAGCTCATGGACATGAGTCCATGAATTTTTGCCCAGGGGAGTATGATGCAGGAGCATCGTCAACAAGTACACGTGGCATGACAACTCAGTGTCTGAGGACCAATCTGGAGTCTCGAATAATAGCCAACACTGCAAATTTTTTGAAGTTGATAGAAAACAATAAAAGGAAAGATGATGTGCGTAGACAGAATGAGCACGCGTGACTCGACAATTTAACCCTAGTCTCGATGTAACCATAATTAGGTAGCAGTTAGTTTGTTTCTTTTGTATAAAGAGAGGTTTTGTATGCCCTAAAGAAGGGTTACAATAATTGCGAGCAAGTAGGAATCTCAGAGCAATGATTGCTGTTTGAATTTTACTGTAACCATTTTCTTGATTTTGAATGAAGATAACAGAGGAAAATTGATCCAATGTGTGAAGTTGTTGTTTGTAGTTTCCCTGTTATTGTGTTTATTCAAGAATACATGAATCTTGTTACAGGTGTGTATATCTTTGAAATGCTTGCATAAAATTTAAATCGCTTTTCCTCGTGAGCCGGTGCGAGGTGTGCACACAGTCCGCAAGGAGTGCGTTGACCGAGTCTGTCGTGACTCGTAAGCTCAAGAGGAACATCGTAAGGTTTCTTTGCAGGAAGTGTAAAGTGACTGCCACAAGGTGTGCAGAGTCGTCGCAAGAACTCAAATCTTGTGTAAAGATCTTTTGCAAAGAGTGCACAGGTCTGGAATTCGACGAAGAGTCGAAGCGACTCCGTAAAGAAGTCGAAGGACAAGAACATAGGAACACCAGGAAGGCGGGAAATAATTATTTTCAAGAATCTTTGGATATGAGTTTGACGAATTTCCCGGAAAAAAAAGAAGTGCTTGGGAGATCGAAATCTTTGAGGAGATCAAGCTCAGGAGGGACAACACTTTCCAGGAAGTGCGAATGAGACCCAAGAAACAGACTCACAGGAAGGATAAAGGTCGAAACCTTTACATCTTTCAAAAATCTTCTAAGTTAGCAGAAAGCGTAAGCTTAAGGGAAAAGATCTGGACCGTCCGATCAACGTCCGAACAACGAGGAGAGAGCGCAAAGGAAAAGATCTCAACCATTCGATCTGAGCGTCAGAGAAAAGATCTCAGTTGTTCGATCAGGGCGCAAAGAAAGGATCTCAGCCGTCCAATCTGCGCGCCTAAGGATTGTAGCCGTCCGATCAAGGTAAAGTGCACTAACATTAAAGCTTTGAAAGTGTACAGGAGAATCAGACTTACGAAGTTCCGAAATCATCAGAACCATTCATCGTCAAGGGGGACTCGTGGCGAGAGATCAACATTTCGCTGACTCGTGACTCAGAGAAGTCAAAAGGCAGAGTTATAATAACTCGCAAATCTTGAAATTGCGATTTGATCACAGTCGTTGATTGAATGAGAAATCTGGACCGTTGATTGTCCAGGGAGATATCAGGAGTTCGGATGTTGGGAGAAGGGAGGTGAGCGGTCTTCCAACTTCGTGAAACGTGAAGTCCCGATTCACGAAGAGTTGATCTGAGCCGTCAGATCATGGGGAGTTGTGAGCCGTTGATCTGGTGAAAATGAATTTCAGGATATCGGGGATCGGAGGAGAGAGGTGATCAACCTTCCAATTTCGTGAAACGCGAAGTCCCAATATGCGAAAAGGAGATCTGGACCGTTGGATCGCGGGGATTGTGGACCGTTGATCTGACAAGAAGAACTCGCAAGTTCGGGGTTCAGAAGGACGAGCAAGCGAACTTCGTGAGACGCGAAGTCGCGAAGCGCCTTTCATTTAGGCGACTGATCACAACCTTGGTCACATAGAGGGGGGGGCTTAACCAGGAGAGCTAGCACCTGAATAAGCTGAAGCTTTAAAAGCGTTAAGGAGAAGCCTGCGGGTTCCATAGAACCTGCGTCTTAAGAAGAAGGGGGGCCTATTCCATTGATTGAAGGTCCTTGAGGGACTGAAGAGTCAATCAGACTCGGTTTCTTGATTGATCCTAGACCAGGAGGTCGCACAACCCTTAGGAGTGAAGGGGGGTCTGCACCAAAAGTTCCTACACTTTTTAAAGCTGAGGATTAAGATGCTATTGCATGAGAATAATATCCTGAAGATACAATGAAGCTAATGTTCAAGAATTCAGACAACGACAGTGAAACAGAGGCTAGACACACACGCAGTGGGAGACCGTTCAGGGAGGTTCTTCTTGCGAACCTATTTAAGCAAAACTACAGAGACGATGGATTCTACAATGGAGAAGAAGCAGATCTAACAGACGAAGAGTATTCAGAGTCCGCAAGAACAGAGGAAGTATAGACCGAAGAACTTCGCCAAGGAGAGCTAGAAACTTTAGGCACTGCGCCTACTGTTGAAGTAAGTACTATTACTCCTCATGTTGTTTTAGAAGCATTAAGTAACCAAAGTAACCATAGTAGTCAGAACAATCAGAGTACTGTTACCAGTAGTTTAGCACATACTCCGTCGAGAAACCAAGGAAGATCTATGGAAGATGAAATGAGGTTACCTATATTTAGAGGAGACGGATCTGAAGACCTTGACCAACACTAGTTCTTATGCGAAGCTGTTTGGAGCATTAAGCAAGTCATTGACGAAGCTGTTAAGAGAACTCAGTTTAGTACTACCTTGAGGGATTGCGCTCTGAACTGGTATATGAAGTTTGTTTTAGGACCTGGACAGCCTAAACCGCTGAATGCTATCAAGACTGCATTGAGTGCATAATTCAAGAAACCTAAGTCGGAGTCACAATGCATTACAGAGCTGAAAGAGATCAAGCAGAAGGTCATTGAACCTGTTTGGGAGTTTGATCAGAGGTTTAAGACTCTGACATGTCGTTTGAGTTTTCAGATTCCAGATGAACAAAATAAAGAATGGGTCATCGCTTCTCTCTTGCCACACATTAGAGTTCCCCTGATGCAACAGAAAGTCGCTTCGCAGGCTGAAACATTGGAGATCACCATGAAACTAGAAGCAACCGCTGTAGGAGAATCCAACCCAAGTATGAGTCAAATTTTGAATCAACTAACTAGTTTATCTTTACAGGTCGAGGATATGAAGAAAGACAAAGGAAAAGAGAAAAGAGAAGATATCTGGTGTATCAGATGTAAATCAGAGGATCATGACAAGGAGCACTGTCCCCTATTTCATGAATACTTGGCCTCTGGAGCACCTAGTCCTTTGAAGCAGGCTACTGTACCCTAGTGCGAGGTATGTAGAACTAGACATCGTCCTGGCGAATGTTATTATATGCAAAAATATGTCCAGACACCTACCAATCTTTACTGCACATTCTGTAAGTCTGTGGGACATGATGAGAAGGATTGTAGGGCTTATGATCTCATGCATGAAAGATCAAGGGATACATATAGGATTCAAGGAGAAACACAACAAGAAGGAAATAATGCGTAGTTCAACTCCCTAAGAAGAGGAAACTTCAACCCTCGTGGTGGATTCAGAGGAAGAGGACGAGGTAGAGGTATGGGTCGAGGTAGAGGTCAGATTATTTGTTATAACTGCGCACAACCATGACATTTGGCAAGGGATTGTCAAAACCCTTGTACCACTTGCAACTATTGTAACTCGTTTGATCATGTCATCGAAGATTGTCCAGTATTGTTGGCCAAACTCTAAGAGAGGTGAGGAGGAAACCAACAAATACAATTAATATCAGTAGAACCTCGCGGTGAAGACCCTAGAGTCGTTGTTATTACTAGAGGAGGTGCTGTTACAGGAGAAGATAGAGTGACCCTAGGAAAGACTGCAGAAGGATCAGGGATCAAGAGAGCTGCAAAGAAGACACATTTGTTTGATCCAAGGAGGAAGAGACATACTTTTGAGGAAGCAAGGAAAGAATTTGTAGGAGAACAAAATTCTTCATCTAAGGTACAACCAGAAGTAAGGGAATGTGAAATGCCACCAACATTTGATCAGTCTGCCCTAGCTAGACAAGGAAAAGAGGTAAGCAAGCTCATGGACTTTTTATATACCTGCATCAATTTGATTAAAGATGAAAAGGCTATACAAGAGTTACAACACCTCGTGAGACAGTATGAAATTGGGAGAATAGACCCTATGCTGAGTAGAGCTGTGAATCAAGTATCAAGGAAAAGGAGAACAAACAAGGAATTAAACCTTAGTGCTCAGATTGGAGACTATGATGTGGATTATGTGGTCCTCGACTTAGGATCAGAAGTCAATGTTATGACGAAGCAGACTTGGGCACTAATGGGAAAACCTAGGCTCAAGATGGCTAATGAGCAGGCGATGAGCCCTTTTGGAAGACTAGAGAATGTCCCTGTAGACATTGATGGGATAAGGACATTTGCAGATTTCAAAGTGATTGAAATTGTTGATGATAGCTGTCCCTATCCTGCACTGTTAGGAATTGATTGGGCTTTCAACAATTCTACTGTTGTCGACTTAAAGAAGAGAAGAATGACATTTGAGGGTAATGGCCTTAAAGTCATTGCACCTCTGGACCCAAATGAAGGTCACAGATACACAAAACCTATCAGGGAAGAACACCACACATATGAGCTAGAGAACATTTACAAACTGACAACAAGACAACATGATTACATTAATCCTACATCAGATGGAAATTTCAGCTGGCGAAGTGAAAGTGCATGTTCTCAGATTCATAAGAAGCCTTGGAAAATTGGTAGAACAAAATGTATGAAGTCTCCACACAACGATGTGCCAGATTGACTAGAGAAGTTCGCTGGATTGGCACAAAAGTAAGTAATCTTCCAACATTTGATGGTTTAAACCATTTAAAGACATTTCTAGCTGAATTTGAGAAAATCGTACTAGTACAACAGAGGATGTTGGCACTGGATGAAGCCTTGAAAGCCACACCAGATAGATGGTGGGGAGCACATAAGAGGAACATCGCGGAGTGGACACAATGTCTCACATTATTGACATTGCGTTTTTCTAACCAAGTAGAAGGATGCGAAGTTTGATACACAGGCCAGAGTTGTCCTAAGGACCACATGTGAAGTTGTGAGGAGGCTTGGAGCAACACTCCTAAAGAATAATGGGCGCATAAGTTCATTAACACCTTGGATACCACACCTATCAACTGGTATCTTCAAGAAAAACTGCACCTCATTACTACAGACTGGTATGAAATGACTCAGAACTTTATAGCTACGTTTTTATTTGAGAGTCAGTACCCTACAATAGATAAGGCTTTACAAATGATAAGACAAAAGGTCTTTGACGAGGCACCTAACCTCCCTTTGTCCCAAGAAGGAGATGAATGGACTGCGCCTCTTCAATAGTTACAAGATTGCTACAATATTATTGCTGATGAGGATGATGACCCTAGAAGAGATGTAAACATTGCAGAAACTAAAGGTCACAGAGATATAGAAGGGCTAGAGATTGAATTACCTTTTATTGGACAACCCATTAAAATTAAGAAAGTTAATATTAGAACAGAGAAAACACCTAAATTAGCAAATGTTGGAGACTATTGGGATGATGCTACTATTAGCAAGATCACAGATCTATTGCATGAATACTAGGACTTGTTTCCAACCAAGTTCACAGACATGAAGGGCATTAAAGGGCCCATGGGAGAAATGAAGATCCCCTTGAGACCAGATGCAAGACCTATTAAGCAGAGACCTTATAGATTGAATCCTAAATATAAGCAGAAAGTTAGGATTGAATTGGATATAATGTTGGAAGCAGGAATCATAGAACCTGTTGAAGAATCTGAATGGATTAGCCCTATGGTGGTCCAAGCTAAAAAGACAAGAGAAATTGGAATTTGTGTATATTTAAGGAAACTGAACGATGCATGCCTACATGATCCATTCCCTACACCCTTTACCGATGAAGTTCGAGACAATGTAGGAGGACAAGAGGTCTACTCATTCACAAATGGATTTTCAGGTTATCACCAGATCATGATTGCTAAGGAAGATCGACATAAGACCACATTTGCAACAGAATGGGGTTCTTTCCAGTACACAATGATGCCCTTTGGCTTGAAGAATGCACCAACCATCTTTTCCTGGGTGGTGGTCGAAGTAGTTAAGGACTTCTTACACAAGTTCTTGGAAGCTTATTTTGATGATTGGACTGTCTTTAGCCTACTGAAAGACCACATTGAATGTTTGAGATTGATGTTAGATAAGTGCAAGCAATGTCAGATTGCCCTGAATTTTAAAAAATGTATTTTCTTTTCACCCTTTGGAGTGCTGCTAGGACACATTGTGTGTAAGCATCGATTGTTGGTGGATCCTTCCAAGATTGCCATCATTGTTGATCTGCCTCCTCCCACTTCAGTTAGACAGTTGCGCACTGCATTGGGGCACACAAGATACTATAGGAAGTTTATTAAGGGGTATGCACAGATAACAACACCCATGGAGAAACTATTAAAGAAATATAGTAAGTTCCAATGGACATAAGAATGCCAACAGAGTTTCGACACACTAAAGAAGAAAATGGTCACTGCGCCAATCTTGGTTTTTCCAGACGAGAGTAAGGAGTTCAATGTCGATGTCGATGCTTCGTCGATTGCATTAGGAGCAGTGCACAACCGGGTGTAGGAGACATTGACCACCCTATAGCCTTTGCAAGCAGGAAGCTTTCTACAGCTGAAAGGAACTATACTACGACTGAAAGAGAAGGCTTGGCTATGGTATATGCACTGCAGAAATTTAGACACTATTTGCTAGGAGGACATTTTAAGATGTTCATTGACCATTCTGCTTTAAAGTACTTAGTCAACAAGCCAGTGTTGGGGGGAAGAATATGCAGATGGCTACTACTATTCCAGGAATATGACTTTGAGATTGTGGTTAAGCCAAGAAGAATAAATAAAGGACCTGACCACTTATCCATGTTGGAACATGGAGAGGAACCTACTAGTATGGAGGATACACTACCAGATGCACAGTTGCTAGCTATCATAAAAGTAGATGATGACTTCGCCGAGATAGTTTAGTTCCTGTCCACAGGAATGGCACCTCGCGAGTACACAATCATTCAGAAGAAACAACTGGTAGTCCGTGCATCTGAATTTCAACTTATAGCTGGACAGTTGTATAAGATGGGACCAAATGAGATCTTGAAGAGATGTGTTATGGAGGTAGAAAGACCATTGATTCTTGGGGAAGCACACAAAGGCATCGCATGAGGACATTATGCAGGGAAAGCAACAACGCAAAAGGTTCTCAAAGCTGGCCTCTAGTGGCCTACTTTACATAAAATGCTAAGGAATACTATAGAGCCTGCGATGTATGTCAAAGAGTAGGAAAGCCTTCTCGAAGGGATGAAATGCCTTTGGCACTGCAATTAACATTACAAGTATTCGAAAAGTGGGCCATTGAATTTGTGGGACCTATTAACCCACTAGGAAGGAGCATAGGAGCTAGATACATTATCACTATGACAAAGTATTTGACCAGATGGGCAGAAGCAAGAGCAGTTAAGGATTGTAGTGCAGCTATAGTTGCGCAGTTCATCTTTGAGGATATTATAACCAGGTTTGGATGCCCGAAGATCCTCATGAGTGATTAAGGCACACACTTCATCAACAAAACTATTGAAGCCTTGACTCAGGAATTTGAAGTTCATCATCAGAAGAGCACTCCATACCACCCACAGACGAATGGTACAGTCGAAGCTTTCAATGAGATCTTGGAGACAACATTGACTAAGATTTGTAGTGTCAAACGAGATGATTGGGATTTAAGAATTTCAGTAGTATTGTGGGCTTATCGAACTACTTGCAAAAAGATGACAACGCAGACCCCATTTAAGTTGGTATATGGCTTGGAAGCAGTGGTACCTATGGAATATTTGGTTCCTAGTTTAAGAATTGCAACATTTACAGGTATGGATGACATAGGTGTTGTTCAAGAAAGGCTTGCGCAGTTATTGGAACTAGAGGAAGACAAGTTCATTGCAGGATTTCATCAACATGTATAGAAAGAAAGGGTGAAGGCTTATCATGACAGACATATCAAGAGGAAGGCATTAAAGCACAGAGATCTGGTATTGTTATATGACATCAAGTTCATGAAGAATCCATGGAAGTTCATGACACATTGGCTAGGGCCATTTGAGGTTGTCTATGTTACAGAAGGAGGAGTTGCACAGTTGAAGACCCTTAATGGAGAATGGAAAGAAGGTTTGGTAAATGGAAGCCGGTTGAAATTGTATTATGACAACCAGCTGCCTCACAGCTCTTAGTAAAAGCAAAGGAAGAGGGGTCTAGGTACCAGGTGCAGTTGAAACTGGGTACCAGACATAGAAAAGACAGTCTGGACACAATAGGGAGGGACATAGCAGAAAACACTGGTTGCTCTGCGCAGTCTGCAGTCGAAGTGATACGATAGGTTCAATCTTGCAGTGACTCGGGACGAGTCACATGTGAGTGTTGGGGGCCTGTTGGCCCTTGGTTAAGGAAGAAAGGTGAAGTACGAATTGCCCGGAAGGAACATAAACTGAGGAGGGGTTGAAGTGGTTAAAGAAGCAGAAAAGAAGGAGTGAAGTAAAGGAAAAGCTATCCATTGGAAGAGAAGATCGAGGAAGACAAAGCAACAAAAAAAAGGGATTATGGATAACTCAACAAGCGGAAAAAGATATCAGCGAGTGCTTTGGAGCATCGCGCGGAAAAGGAGGAAGGACATGCTAGCAAAGCCCTGAAAGCACCGATCAAGTTGACCTAGGGTTTAATCACCTAGGGTTTTGGATCTAGGGTTTTGACACCTAGACTTTTGCCATGTAATGTATAAATAAAGGTCTAGATGACCTGGGAGGGTTCGTTGTAAGTTGGTTCGTTGATACTATGGTTGTTGTTGTTCATTGTTGATTATTTTTGTTGAGAATAGTATTGAGACTGTATTGTAAGATCTTCAGTTGGGTGCGAAGATCAACCCTGCAGCTCGGTGCGCAGGGAGGGAAGAGGAAGAGAGAAAGAGAGAGAAATCTGCAAGCTAAGTGTACATATAGAACTATATGTTTCCATTTAATATATCAAGAAACATAGTTCTGTGGACGTAGCCCTAGGGAGAGGGTGAACCACGTATATCTTCTTGTTCTTTGTGATTGATACTGTGTTATTTTCCATCTGTTATCCTGTTATTGCATTGTTGTGTTATATCTGAGGTATAACTTGCGAAGTAAGCTTAAGAGTGATAAATAATATCTAGATTGTTGTGTGTTGCTGCCCTGGATCCACTTTGCATTTCCTCTGGTTGTAGACACCTGTGTCCTACAAACCCCCTATTGCTACTTCGGGTGAGACTGCATCTGCCTCGCAAGTGTTGCCGAAAGGGCTAGTAGTTAGGGCTTGTTGGTGCACTGCTAGAGTTGAACCCTGGGTCTGCCCTTGTGCCAACATTTTCCATCCTCCATCATTTGTACGTATCTCTCTCTCCCATACTAGAAGTAGCTTTGCCTCCTGCACTGGATCTACTACCACAACTACACTCCAATCCTCCTAATTGGCTACTCCCTTTGTCACGGAAACAAAACCTGTTGTATGGCATGGTCCTTCCTGGGAAGACATGCTTCTCCTAGAAGCCTCCTGCTTCTGAGCCTCCTACCCGACTTCCTCAACCCATGACACCTTCCTATCAGTCTTGGAAGATGTCTCTCTTCCATCTGAACATGAAGGTAGACTCCCTTTGAATGGCTGACTCTCCCTCTGAGCCCACTAACTCCCTCTTTTTGAAGTCGAGCACCCTCTAAGTCTATACAAGCTTCAGAGCTACCTGCTCCTTGATCTCTGTCACTCTGCTACTGTTGGCCATAACTCACATAGGCTGGCCTTTCAACCTATACAGGTTGCTGTCTCTAACTCCAAGAATCGGTGCTGATACGAAGCTAGATCCTCTTGGCACAAATAACACCTTTCCATCCCAGAACAATACATGGTAGCCTTTCTTCTCAATCTATGAGTCTGAGAGCACACTCCTCCTGATTTCTGGTACCCATAGTGTTAGAAAAATAGATGTGCTCATTTCACCATAGACAATATAACAATATTGTCACCCAACCATAGGCACAAAGGCCACCCCTGAGCACCTTAACCTTGACATACATAATAATTCCGGAAGCAAACCCTAGAACCAATAGCCAACCAAGGTGTTGAAATATTGTAACTGCAAAGAGTATTCTATTTATTATTGAGTCATTATTCATTATATCAATCCCCTTTTGTGGATTGATCATGTCAGACATTGTAATTGACCAAATTCCCTTTTGCGGATTGGTCAAGCCCTAATTGTATTATGCAAATTAAGAAGTCGGTCCTGCCCAGTGAAGAGACACCTTTCCAACGCCTACTAGTTTGTATAAATAAAGGAAGCCAACACCTCATTATCTCACTCACTCATTCACTCATCCAATGCACAAATTTGGTAGCTACAATTGGGAGAAGAAGGAAGAGAGAGGTGCATTGTTTAGTGTTGGATATTCTCTAGTGTTTTGATTCATTGTCTTGGCATTGTATTAGCTATCTATATTAATGAAGTTTTTGTTGGGTTTTCTCCCCCATGAGGGTTTCCCAGGATAAATGATGTGTATCTTGAGATTGTGTTTCTCTCAGTGATCCTACCTATGCTATTGTTATCTAGTAAATTGAAAAGAAAAATAATAATAGCTCGAAACTTAACATGGTATCCGAGCTAAGCTGAAGAGAGCACCTTTCACTGGATAAGAAAAAATGTCATTGTTGCTATACAAGAAAATTATGGCTTTTTGTTGGAGAGGAAGTTTTACCTAAAAACCATCTAGAAAAGTGTGCCCTACCCTAGTGAATCTTTCGGCAGCATGAGCGCACCTTTTCAATGGACAGAGCCTCCAGAAAGTCAAACCCTAGTTTTTGACTGGTAACAGAAAACCAAAAAACTATAAGTACCAGAAAATTAAAAAACCAAAAAAAACTAGGAAACCAAAACCAGTACTAGAAGTACTAGTCCAGATTTACGCAAGCTCAATGTTAAGGGGTAAAATTTGGATTTTCAGAAATCTGACTGCACCAGCTTACTCACCTCAGCTCAACGCATCTAGCCCTTGGATCAAAATTTCAAAATTTGAAGTTTGAAAAATTAGGGTTTTCTCATAAAACCCTAAGTTACAGTTAAAGTACCAGTTGCAGTGAAAGATTTTGTAAAGTGTTGTCCAACCTTAAAGTTGAAACACCTCTAAAGTTTTGAAGGTTTGTTACCTATCACTGCTACTATCAGATGGTACCACCTGTTGAATTATTGTAACTGCAAAGAGTATTCTATTTATTATTGATGTATTATTCATTAGATCAATCCCCTTTTGTGGATTGATCATGTCGGGTATTGTAAATGACCATATCCCCTTTTGCGGATTGGTCAAACCCTAATTGTAATAGGCTAAATGAGAAGTTGGCCCCAGAATATATTAAAGTGATTATAACCACCCAGATTGGGAAGTCGACCCTGCAAGTGAAAATACACCTCAGTTCAATGCCCGTCAGATTGTATAAATAAGAGAGGCTAGTGCCTCATTTGTTCATTCACTCACTTGTTCATCAGAGCGCAAGTTTGGAGCTGCAGTTGGAGAAGAAGGAAGAGAGAGAGAGGTGCATTCTTGGAAGAGGACTTTCTGTATTGTTTGAGTTATCTCCTGGCATTGTATTGGCTATCTATATTAAGGAAGTTTTTGCTTGGTTTTCTCCCCCATGAGGGTTTCCCAGGATAAATGATATGTCTCTTGTGATTGTGTATTTCTTAGTGATCCTATATATGCTATGGTTATCTAGTAAATTGAAAAGAAGCCTAATAATAGCTTAAACCTTAACATGGTATCAGAGCTAAGCTGAAGAGAGTATATTTCACGAGAAGAAGAAAAACGTCATTGTTGCCGTATATGAAAATTAAGGCTTTTTATTGAAGAAGATTTTCAGCCTCAAAACCATCTAGAAAAGTGTTCCCTAACCCAAGGAATTCTTTGGCACCTTCAGCGCACCTTTTCAGTGGGTAGATCTCCCAGAAAGTGAAACCCTAGTTTTCACAAAGTACCAAAAGTACCAGAGTACCAGATGTATCAGAAAACCAGAACCACTAGTCCAGAAATCCATTGGTCATGTTTGAGGGGGTAAAATTTGGATTTTTAGAAATCTGACTGCACCAACTTACTCGCCTCAGCTCAACGCATCTATCCCCTGGATTAGAATTTCAAAATTTGAAGTTTGAAAAATTAGGGTTTCCTCATAAAACCCTAAGTTGCAGTTGCAGTTGCAGTCTCAGAACCAGTTGCGGTATCAATTGCAGTTGCAGTACTAGTTGAAGTATCAGCCGTAGTACCAGTTGCAGTCACCCTTGAAGTTTTTAAGAGTTGGTGATCATTGCCGCTGCTACAAGATGGTGCCACTACTTGCAAATGCTATCAGAGGTATGTACTCACATATGTTTAAATTGTTAAGCTTTAAAGGGTATTTGCAGGAGAATGGATCTCTTTCCATAGATTCAGAAGGATCTCAAGATCCAACACATTCAGAGGAATTATGCAACCCAGGTGTGATTATTCAGATATGCATCTATTTGTTATGACATTATTTTTATCAGTGTTGCATGTTGTAGCTATGACCATCATACTAACCTTTGATCAAAATCTAAGTCAAGGTATTAGATGGATTAAAGTTGAGATCATAGAGTTTATTCTCTAACCCAACCTTTTGTCAAGATAACATATTGTCTTAGTACAAGAAGATAGGTTGAAGAAAGCACTCGTCATCTTGAGTGAAGAAGACTTGGAAGAAAAGCAACACACTCATTCTTGAGGACAAGGCTCCAGGTTCCAGGTTTGATCAATTAAGTTGATAAGATTCAAAGTTGCACATGACAAGTTGATAACTAGTCTTTGAAAAGTACTATACCTGGTAGCATGTGATCATATTGAGATAAATGCTTAATGTAATCATTTGCCTAATACAAACTAACATCTCCTCTAGGAGAAATCTCTTGGGTTAGTTCCAGGTTTCCATGGAGGAATGTTTGATCGCAACACTATAAGAGTGTTGACCTCATTTTGTATTGTATTTCTTACTTTTGATCTTTACTTCAGACATGTCACAAGTGATAGCTCTAAAGGAGCTACTGTGATGATTATTCGTGCTATTGTTTTATCTACTATTATCAAAAGAGTATTATTCTTGCTTGTTGACCTTGTTTTAGGTCACAGGTGATAACCCTGAGGAAGATATAGTGAAGGTTGCTGAAGGTAATATATTATATGAGACATGATGCAGACTATGTACATGACCATATACACTCATGTACCAAAGAAGAAGAAGAAGAAGCTATCTCTTGAGATTCAGAGTATCTCATATGAAGATTGATTGAAAGGAGCAGAAGGCTCCAAAGATGATTGAACATTAGAACGGGAAGCAAATCTCGTTTGAAGCATGACTCTGTCTTTTTTAGACTTGTTATTCAAAACCAAGTATACCCTGTAAGAGATAATGAAGTCCTTGTAGACTCAGAAGAAATCGTGAGTAAGCCTAATCTCATAAAGGATCAGATGAAGAGACAACTCCTAGGACTGGGAGACAAATGTCGTGAGAAGACTAGATCGTAGTTTCAAAAACTTCTAGGAGATATGAAATCCCCCGGGAAGATTCCCTTGTTTCAGTAACAGAGAAGGAAGCCAGTCAGAAAAACTAGGATATGGATTCTTCCGTGAGACTAGAAGAGAAGTCAATATTGACTTCCAAGATTGATCTATACAGATCAAGCATGTTGCAGATGTTCAAAGTCTGATGTGTGTCCAGAGAATTCTTCCAGCAAGAGGGAGAAGACTATGACGAGACACTTATTGAAGAAATAGTTCTAGTATTTATGAAGACAACCAGAACAACCATGATTCATATATAGTATGAGATGCAGGGGGAGCAATCCCCATATTTAAAAATTGAGTGGCAGTTGGTGTAGTACATTAGTTGGGTCATGGAGACATGACTACAATGAAAGATAGAGTTACCTCCATGAAATAAGAAGAGCTATATTCAATGTCAATTATTGAGCCACTCTCAATTTCAGATGAAGTTGTTGCCATGATGGAGTAGAGGAATTACTCCTATATTTCAGCAGTCACAGTGAGAATGGAGCAACCATTCTTAGCTTTAGAGCAGGTGCAGGGGTAGAGTCCCAGTTCCAGAAGGAACAGTTGCAGAAAGAGGAGAGGACATACTCTCAATCAGTGAGATAGATAGTGCTTTGCAGAAAACACATAGAGCTAGCACATGGTTGTGCAGATTGAGTTGCAGCTGAGCAAGTGTACCCGTATGGTACAATGTAATGAGAAAAATTGATTTGAAGATTGAAGATAGAAAGACTGATGTCTGCTAGTTGAAGGAAAATCTGTACATGTTGAAGCAAGATCCTAGGGCTTGGTATGGAAGAATTGACAGTTTCCGGACGAGCTTGGGCTTTATCAAGAGTAAAGTTGATTCTAGCCTTTATCTCAAGGTTATGAATGATGAGCCAATGATGCTACTAATATATGTAGATGATGTATTCTTGACAAGATGAAGAAAATCTCATCAAAGATTGTAGAAGAATCTTGCCACAGAGCTTGATGGAAGACCTAAATGCATTATCTCTTAGGTCTTGAAGTTTGGCAGAGCACAGAGAAGATCTTCCTTAAACCAAGGGAAGCATACAGTTAAAATTAAAAAGGGTTGACATGTTGAAATGCAAATCCATGTACACACCCATGTAAATGAAGTTGAAGCTCCTGGTAGATACGTCGCCAGAATTGGTTGATGCTACTCTGTACAGATATATTATTGGTTCAATGATGTCTCTGACAAATAGTAGGCTAGACATATGTTTTGCCTTGAGTTAGTATCCGGTAGAACCCAGACGTGTTCACATTGTTGCTGCAAAACATATGATGAGATACATTAATGGTATGTTGGATTTTGGTCTCTATTATACTTGAGATCATGACTTCAGACTGAGTGGTTACATCGATTCAGATTGAGATGGAAGTGTTTCTGATAGAAAGAGCACTTCAGGATGTTGTTTCAGTCTGAGGTCAACAATGATTTCATGGCAGAGTAGGGAGCAATTCAACATTGCTCTGAGCACATCAGAAGAAAAATACATTGTTGCATGTTCCGCCAGTTGTGAATCCGTATGGCTTTGGATGTTGTTGACATATCTATTTGATTTGGAGATGGAAGCCACTGTGATCCTATGTGGTAACTAGAGTTGTATGGAGATGATGTGTTCCATAATGAGTCGAAGCACATAGAGATCTGATAACATTACATCCATGATATGGTGCAGAGAGGAGCCATACAACTCTAATATGTTAGCACAAATGAATAGGTTGCTGATGTGTTGACCAAGCCTCTATCTCATGTAAAGTTGAGCACTTTCGAGACAAGCTTTGTATAGTCCGAAAGGGCCTCCCTCGAAAGGGGGAGTAGTGCTGATGATATTATGGTATCCTGATCAGTAGTGGTAGCTCCGTTAGGATTCTTATAATCCTAGGGAATCTTATGATTCCTGGGCAGATCTCGAAGGTCTGGTAAGGACGGTCTGTCAGAGTACCATGTGGTAGCTTCGTTAGGATTTTATATCCTAGGGAATCTTATGATTCCTGGGCAACTCTTTAGGGACTGTCAGAGTACCACAAAATGATGATGTGCCAGCTTAATTGTTGTGATGATGTACCAACTTAGTGCTGTGATGCCAGCTTAATTGCTGTGATGATGTGCCATCTTAATTGTTGTGATGATGTACCAGCCTAGTGTTGTGATGCTAGCTTAATTGCTGTGATGCCAGCCTCGTGTTGATGACATGCCATCCTCGTGCTGTTATGATGTGCCAACCTCGTGCTGTGATGATGTGCCAACCTCGTGTTGTGATGTGCCAACTTCGTGCTGTGATGCCAACCTTGTGCTGAAGACTCTCAGCCTAGTGCTGATGTTGATGATGCTCCAATGTTCGCGTTGTGATATTGTTGTTGTTGATGATGCTCCAGCCTTTGTGCTGTGATATTGTTGTTTTTGATGTTGTATCATCCTTGTGTTGTTATTGATGATGATGATGTCACTTCAACTTCTTGCTGAAGATGAGGATGATGATGATGCCACTTCAACTTCTTGTTGAAGTTGATGATGATGATGCCACTTCATCTTCTTGCTGAAGATGATGATGATGATGCCACTTCAGCTTCTTGCTGAAGTTGATGATGATGATGCCACTTCATCTTCTTGCTGAAGATGATGATGATGATGCCACTTCAACTCCTTGCTAAAGATGATTATGATGATGATGATGTTATTTCATCTTTCATGCCGAAGATGATGATGTTACCTTAGCCTCATGCTGATGAGGATGATGATGCCATTCCAACTCCCTGCTGAGAATGATGATATTGATGATGAGAAATTTTTTTCGATGATTTATAGATATGCCAATCAGTGTTCCAAGATGTTGTTGATGATACTTCCCTCTCTCTCATCTGATGTTGTCATAAAATACCATTCTTGTTAAGTGGGAGCGTTGAATTATTGTAATTGCAAAGAGTATTCTATTTATTATTGATGTATTATTCATTAGATCAATCCCCTTTTGTGGATTGATCGTGTCAGGTATTGTAAATGACCAAATCCCCTTTTGCGAATTGGTCAAACCCTAATTCTAATAGGCTAAATGAGAAGTCGGCCCCAAAATATATTAAAGTGGTTATAACCACCCAGATTGAGAAGTCAACCCTGCTAGTGAAAAGACACCTCAGTTCAGTGCCTGCCAGATTGTATAAATAAGAGAGGCTAGCGCCTCATTTGTTCATTCACTCACTTGTTCATCAGAGTGCAAGTTTGGAGCTGCAATTGGAGAAGAAGGAAGAGAGAGAGAGAGACACATTCTTGGGAGAGGACTTTCTGTATTGTTTGAGTTATCTCTTGGCATTATATTGACTATTTATATTAAGGATTTTTTTGCTGGGTTTTCTCCCCCATGAGGGTTTCCCAGGATAAATGATGTGTCTCTTGTGATTGTGTATTTCTCAGTGATCCTATCTATGCTATGGTTATCTAGTAAATTGAAAAGAAACCTAATAATAGCTTAAACCTTAACGCCACCACTCGCTGATACTATCAGAGGTATGTACTTACATATGTTTCAAATATATTATTCTAAGGAGTACCTGCAGGAGAAAGGATCTCCTATCATAGATCCAGAAGGATCTTGGATCCAACATCCCTAGAAGACTAATGCACCCCAGGTTTGATTATCTTGATATGCATCTATTTGTTATGAAATTATTTTGACCTTATGAACATCTAGGTGGTATGTTGAAATCATACTAACCATTGGTCAAAATTATCAAGGCTGATTAAAGTTGAGTTTATAGAGATTATTCTCTAACTTAGATTTCTATCAAGATAACATATTGTCTCAGTACATAAGACATGTTGAAGAAAATACTTGTCATCTTGAGTGAAGGAGACTTGAAAGAAAACGACACACTCATTCTTGAGGAAAAAACTCCAGGTTCCAGGTTCGATTGATTAAGTTGATAAGATTCAAAGTTGCACATGACAAGTTGATAACTACCCCTTTACAAGTAAACACTATAGTTGAGGTAGCAGTCTTTGAAAAGTATTATACTTGGTAGCA
>JZKD02S0012245.1:405501-422620 GCA_000966675.3 Picea glauca
GCCAAGCAACGATTCAAACTATAAAATCGAAATCCGAAAGATTAACCAATGCGCCTTTGAAAAACTTAAACTATTGCCATTCCATGTTATATCAAACTCATAATATTACCAAAGCACTTGTTGCATAGTCAAATGTTTCAAAGTTTATTAGAACATTGCAACAAAAGTCTCATATAATCAACAAGTCAAGAGCTCATAGCTATAAGCATCATAGCATATAAAACCAAAATCAAGTATAACCTTTGAAGGATCAAACGTAATCAATAAATTTTCATGCTTAATGGCTCATAAAACGACTTGCACAATCAAAGTGAAATGGACATAGTTTGAAAGAACCTTTGCAGTCATGTGATAAACCAATGGTCAAGTGTCTTTCAAAAAAATCAATAAAAGACTATGACATTCCAATTAATGATAGATGGGTTTTCACACTTTCAGTTGTGAAAACCGAATCGAAACCAAATTGCAATTGTGGCAAAAAATGAAACAAATGTCGAGTTGCAAAATGCAACGATGATTTGTCGTTTATAAGACAAGAGGTGTAGGCAGCTTTTTGGGCAATTAAAAAAAAATTGAATTGGCTGCCAACACAACCTTGTGCTAAAGATTTCCAGCTTCGTAATGATGTTGTTGTGATGCCCACCTCGTGCTGAAGATTTCTAGCTTTGTGATGATGTTGTTGTGATGCTAGCCTCGTGCTGAAGATTTCCAGCTTCGTGCTGATGTTGTTGAGATGTCAGCCTTGTGCTGAATATTTTCAGCTTCATGTTGAATATTTCCAGCTTAGTGCTGATGTTGATGAGATTCCGTCTTCCTGCTAAAGATTTCCAGCTTAGTGATGATGTTGATGATGCTCCAACCTTCATGCTATGATGTTGTTGTTGTTGATGTTGTATCAGCCTCGTGATGTTATTGATTATGATGATGTATTAGTGTTATACTAATCCATGTTGATGCAGATAATGATGATGCCATTCCATCTCCTTGTTGTGGATGATGATATTGATGATGAGAAAAACTTCCAATGATTTATAGATATGCCAGTCAATGTTCCATATGTTGTTGATGTTGCTTCCCTCTCTCTCTTCTGATGATGTTGTAGAATACCCTTCTTGTTAAGGGGGAGTGTTGAAATATTGTAATTGAAAAGAGTATTCTATTTATTATTGAGTTATTATTCATTATATCAATCCCCTTTTTTGGATTGATCACGTCGGGCATTGTAATTGACCAAATCCCCTTTTGTGGATTGGTCAAACCCTAATTGTATTATGCAAATTTAGAAGTCACCCCCCAGGCTAATTAAAGTGGTTTTAACCACTAAGAAGACAAGTCGGCCCTGCCCAATGAAGATACACATTTCCAACGCCTGTTAGTTTGTATAAATAAAGGAAGCCAACGCCTCATTATCTCACTCACTCATTTGCTCATCCAGTGCACAAGTTTGGTAGCTGCAATTAGGAGAAGAAGGAAGAGAGAGGTGCATTGTTCAGTGTTGGATACTCTCTAGTGTTTTGGTTCATTGTCTTGGCATTGTATTGGATATATATATTAAGGAAGTTTTTGCTGAGTTTTCTCCCCCATGAGGGTTTCCCAGGATAAATGATGTGTATCTTGTGATTGCGTTTCTCTCAGTAATCCTACCTATTCTATTGTTATCTAGTAAAATGAAAAGAAAAATAATAATATGTCAAAACTTAAGACAAGGTAGCGTACTTCTCTCCAAAGCTAGTGCACCAAGAAGAGACTCCAAACCATAACCAAGTCAGAAAGTCCAAACCATAACCAAATATCAAGTCACCACTGCAGCAGCTGCAACTCTCCTCCAATGACGCACACCACTTGTCCTTATGCAGTTGTGAGAGTGAGTGTGTCCAAATGAGCTCTAGCGCCCTCTATTTATACTGCTCGAACTCACCTGACTGGGCTGACTTCTCTTCCTTAATTAAAGAGGCTAATAAGTCAATATTAATTATTCTCTTGAGCCGACTTGTCTTCTAGGGTTATTATCCAATGTTTTAGGGTTTCTCTTAATTCCCAAAATATTCTAGTCTCATCAAAGGTTACACGTAAAGGTTAATACCTCCCACAACTACCATAATATCAACACTCCCTCCTAACTAGGGAGGCATTAAAGGAAATGGTATTGAGCACAAGAAGACCATTCAACCGGTAGCAACAACATATCCATAGAGGCTATCTCATGATCACATCACAAGCACCATCACCACTATCAATATCATTTGATAGCATCAACTACATCATCTCTCAAGGCCATTCTCCATTTGAGTAATGATGCATGATGCTGAAAAAATCACTCACTCAAAAGAGTGATACAAGGACCATTCTTCTAATCTGGACATACGTCTTAGAAGAATAACTGTCCCAATAAATGATGAAATATCTGCAATGGCCTATAAGGATCATTCTTCTAATCTGAACCTACATCCTAGAAGAATGTCAAACCTCCCAGATGCTGAAAGCCACTCTATGGGCTACAGAGACCATTCCTATAGGAATGCCAGTCTCACACTATTTTCTAATCGGGTCATATGTACCATAGAGATCAATCTCTACCCATATGCCTCAGAAAATATCGGTCCTGAATAATTTTCCTAATCGGGCCACAATCTATGCCTTAGGAAAATACCAGTCCATGATATGTCAACAATCTGTCAACCTGGACCATTTTCCATAGAGAGAATGTCTGCCCACCAAAAATCTGTTATGTCTAGACCATTCTCCTCTTGGAGGATGTCTGTCCACCAGCACACTCACTATCCATCTAGCTGGAAATCAACTCCAACATTAGTGGTAGTCTCCATTGCACTCAGATAGTGGCATGCTGCTACTATAACTCCATCCAATAGAACACAACTATGTCTATCCATAGTAGTATACAACTACTATCCAGTGGTACACAACTACTCCTAGTAGCACACTGCTACTAACCAGTTACACACAGTCACTACCAGTGGATCATATCCATCATAATAACACACAACTGCTGTCTCGAGACATGCAATCTCTTCAACAATCATATCATTTGATATCAACCCACATAAACAATATCATGATACAAATTGAGTCATCTAGGCCATTCTTCCACTCACATCTGTGAGATCTGGAAGAGCATTTTCCCTCAGAAAGTTAAACATCAACCATGAGCTATCTGGATTTTTAGCACTGAGAGTCACCCTCAGATTGCAAGAGAATAAACACACTACCCATCAGAATGTTTGGTGTATGTTGGTTTTATGAGTGGAGGTAAAATGGACGAAACCCAGTACAAGAATGATTTTAACACAGAAACTAGACGAGCAATGCACAGGGAAGTGAGGTCCTCATTAAATTTAGTCAATTATTTGAGTTTAAGTGTGAGCATAAGGAAGACTTGGTGAGAGAGGTGAATAAGACTGCTATGAGCATCCGATTTTCAAGCAGCTTGGTGAAGAAAAACTCAGGCTCAAGAGCACTCTTGAGCTCAAGTTTCAGACACTAAAATGTGTCATAGCATCATAATAATCAAACCTACATTACCATGTAACTACAACAACTTGATTGGATCCTCCATGCTCGAGTATTTCAACAGAAGGGGAAATAAGATAACAAAGAAGCTAACTAAAATTGGTCACAACAATACTATAATCAAACCTACATTACAATAGAGCCACAACCCTCGACTGGATCCTCCATGCCGGAGTGTTTCAGCACAATTTAAACAAAGAGATGAAAGAAGCCGACTTCTATTAATGCGAAAGTCTCAAATTTGATACATAACCAGAGAATGATTCTGGCATAAAAAATTACATAGTAGGGAGTTCTGCTCAACCATTCGACCCCCTAACACAATCTTGAACTGATCTATTTATAATTAGATAGGTCCACAACTACTAGGAGTGTGATCTGGCCATCCCATTCAAAGCCTTTCGTCTGAGCCTTCCTCTGTCAAACTATGCATGTATCCTCTTGTCAGATGCAAAATCAGCTCAACATGGTCATGTAGGAAAAATCGTCCATCATGGTACCTCGGGCTGACAACTCTGTCTCCACAACTAGACCCTCCATGCCTTCTATTTATGGAGTGATTTTAGGTTTCAACCACCACTCCTTTTTCATTAACTGATTTTTGTTTCGGGATCGCAACAAGGCTTAATGCCTAGGGGGTGGCCACGTGATGCTCTCATATTTTTTCGTTTTATAAGCACGTGAATGCGGGGCTGTTGAAGGTGATTTGGACCCACACTTCTTTTGATCCCACAATTCACCAACTTTTGCCACATATCTCTTTTACTATACCACGATTTTGATTGTGGGACCGCTCAAGGATTTTAACGCTCAAGCAAGTTGCATCCCTGCAATGAAGCGTGGTCGTTGATCTAGTCGCATTCCACGATCTGGGTAGCCCTGACAATTTAGCGCCCTCGCTAAAGTTTATCTACCTGCCAACTTTAGGATCATTCTAATTGTTCTTGGAGATGGCGCTGAACAAGAACATTTCCCGGAGGATGATTTGACGTTGTGGCCTGATGTCACTATGCTGATGTGTCATGAAAAGAGAGGTGACATGTGCCGATGCTAGATGGATGCCATGTGTCATGACAGATGAGAGCACAACATGTCTGAACTGATGACTACCACGTACTTTGACACTTCATAGCTCGGGGGAAATTTGCATGTAGAGATGGAGCTTCGAAGTGAATGACGACCGTCGATCTGAGGAGGAAGCGCGACAGGGATTTGTGGACTCCAGGAGAAACTACTTCAGAGGAAAACAAGAGTGGGGAGGTTGAAACTCCCGAAGCCCGAAGTCTCGAATTAAACTACCATCGATAGATTTGGAAGGACACGCGATAATGATCAGTGGACTTTAGGAGAAAACACTCTAGATGAAAGCGATAGGGGAGAAGCTAAAACTCCAGAAGCCCAGATTCCCGAAGTAAATCATGACCGTTCGATGGATAAGGATGTGTGGCGCTTGATCTTTAACTCTGGGAGAAAACACTCCAGATGAAATCGGGAGTGGAGAAGCTAAAACTACCGAAACCTGGATTCCCAAAGTAAATCATGACCGTCCGCTCCGGAAGACGTGTGGCGCTTGATATGCAACTCTGGGAGAAAGTATTCAAGAGTGGAGATGTCGAAACTTCCAAAGCTTGAAGTCCCGAAGTAAATCATGACCCTCCGCTAGATGAGGACGCATGGTGCTTGATCTGCAACTTCGGGGCTTCTGCTTAGCCACTAATCCTTGCACAATTTTGACATAGAAAATACATGCAAGCCGTTGATTTGAACTGCTCCTGGGATCTTCGTCGTTGGAAAAATAAACCCACCCGCTACTTGTATTTCAAGCCGGAAATGGGCTGTTTTTGAATGCTGCGTTTGGACGTTTCTGTGCAACAAAGGACTTGGTAATCTTGCGACCCTTTGAGATAGTAAACCAAATTTTCATCTGATGCAAATGAACATGGAAGAGAAAGAGATGATTCCTCTTCCAAGGCATCTTCTTCATTCTCACAGCCTTCATAAGAATCAATTATATCTGGAACACAGTCTTTATATTCCTCACAACAGCTATGACAAATTAACTTAGAGGAATAAAATTATTGACAATGAATATTGAAAGCTACATGAAACTCTTTGAGTGAAGAAATGATAGAAAGCTCGAGAGAGTGATACCAAATACGAGCATCTGCATGAAGAGAGTACATAAAAAACTTCATATGTATGTATTCATGCTGGATGTTGAGCTGCTACATTAGAGAATGAAATTCTAGAACATGATCAAGAGGGCTATCATTCTCACCTTGATAAAATCCGGGCCATAGATATTGCCATTCATCAATTTGAGGCACAGGATGTGGATAACCAACTATGGCTAAGAAATTTAGTGGGGAAAACCTTTTGGCCAGGATAGCCTCCATAACCATTGTATTTGTCTCCTTCCAGTGGATTCACCAACAAATTCTTAATGATGGAGTCGCCATGGTGAAAGATAAGCAGTTAGAATAATGTGTCCATATTTAGTTCACCATCTAAAACTGGATCTCTGCAATGTTGTTCTTCCCAGGGAGATTTTTCAATCTGGAACAATAGCTAAAATCCATTTTGAGAGGTCTTTCCTTTCTTGATAATCTTTTCTAGTTCAGTTTCAGGTGTTTCCAGAGGCAACTGTGGAGTAGACCTCGTGTGTCTGCCTTTGGGAGCCACGATAGAAACAATGGAGTCGACAGGTGCAAGTTGCAATCTTCAAGGTATTGATTTCTGATGCACCTTCATAATCAAAATTTCTTTGTCATTCAATCCTAGGGAAATGTCTTCAATTTGTTCCCTGACAACGACACCAAGAATGTTAGCACTGAGAGTAACCCTCAGATTGCAATAGAATAAGCCCAGTACTCATCAGAATGTTTGGTGGACGTTGGTTTTATGAGTGGAGGTCAAATAGACGAAACTCAGTACAAGAATGATTTTAACATAGAAATTGGACGAGCAATGCACAGGGAAGTAAGGTCCTCATTAACTTCAGTCAGTTATTTGAGTTTAAGTGTGAGCATAAGGAAGACTTGGTGAGAGAGGTGAACAAGACTGCTATGAGCATCTGACTTTCAAGCAGCTTGGTGAAGAAAAACTCAGGCTCAAGAGCACTCTTGAGCTCAAGTTTTAGATACTGAAATGTGTCATAGAAGCATAATAATCAAACCTACATTACCATGCAACTACAACATATCCACTGGATCCTCCATGCCCGAGCCTTTCAGCATAAGGGGAAATTAGAAAACAAAGAAGCTAACTAAAACTAGTCACAACAATACTATAATCAAACCTACATTACAATAGAACCACAACCCTCGATTGGATCCTCCATGCCCGAGTATTTCAACACAGTTTAAACAAAGGGATGAAAGAAGCTGACATCTATTAATGCGAAAATCTCAAATTTGATACATAACCAGAGAACAGTTCTAGCATAAAAAATTACATAGTAGGGAGCTCTGCTAAACCATTCGACCCCCTAAAAAAATCTTGAATTGATCTATCTATACTTAGATCAGTCCACAACTACCAAGAGTGTGATCTGGCCATCCCATTCAAAGCCTTTCGTCTGCACCTTCCTCTGTCAGACTGTGTGTGTATCCTCCTGTTAGACGCAAACTCAACTCAGCATGGTCCTACAGGAAAAATCATCCATCGTGGTACCTTGGGTTGACAACTCTGTCTCCACGACGAGACCCTCAATGATTTCTATTTATGGAGTGAGTTGAGGTTTCAACCACCACTCCTTTTTCATTAACCGTTTTTTTTTCCGGGATCGCAACGAGGCTTAATGCCTAGGGGGAGGCCACGTGCTGGTCTCAGATTTGTCATTTTATAATCACGTGAATGCGGCGGGGCTGTTGAAGGCGGTTTGAACCCACACTGCTTTTGAGCCCACAATTCACCACCTTTTGCCACATAGCTCTTCTACTATACCACGGTTTTGATTGCGGGTCTTCTCAAGGATTTCAATGCTCGAGCAAGTTGTGTCCCCGCAATGAAGCATGGTTGTTGATCTAGTTGCGTTCCGTGATCTGGGTAGCCCTGCCAATTTATCACCCCCGCTAAATTTTATTCGCCTACGAACTTTAGGATCATTCTAACTGCACTTGGAGATGGCGCTAATTTTGGCGCTGAACAAGAACACTTCTAGGAGGATGATTTGACGTGGTGGCCTGACGTCACTATGCTGATGTGTCATGAAAAGAGAGGTGACATGTGTCGACGCCAGATGGATGCCATGTGTCATGATAGATGAGAGTGCCACATGTATGAACTGATGACTACCACATACTTTGGCACTTAAGAGCTTGGGGGCGGTCTGCATATAGTGCTGGAGCTCCAAAGTGAATGACGACTGTCGATCTGAGGAGGACACACGACAGGGATCTGTGGACTCCGGGGGAAACTACTTTGAAGGAAAATGAGGGTGGGGAGGATGAAACTCCTGAAGCTCAAAGTCCCGAAGTAAACTACCACCGATAGATTTGGAAGGACACACAACAACAATCGATGGAATTTGGGAGAAAACACTCCGGATGAAAGTGAAAGGGGAGAAACTAAAACTCCTGAAGCCAAGATTCTCGAAGTAAATCATGACCGTCTGATGGAGAAGGACGCGTGGTGCTTGATATTTAACTCTGAGGAAAAACACTCCGAATGAAATCAAGAGTGGAGAAGTTAAAACTCTAGAAGCCAGGATTCCCGAAGTAAATCATGACCATCCTCTCCAGAAGATGCGTGGCTCCTGATTTGCAACTACTGGAGAAAGTAATCAGAAGTGGAGATGTCGAAATTCCTGAAGCCTGAAGTCCCGAAGTAATCGTGACCGTCCGCTGGATGAGGATGTGTGGTGCTTGATCTAAAACTCTGGTGCTTCTTCCTAGCCACTAATCCTCATGCAATTTTGACATGCCGAATACATGCGAGCCGTTGATATGAACTGCTCCTGGGATCTCCGTCATTGTAAAAATAAACCCGCCCGCTGCTTGTATTTCAAGCCCAAAATGGGCTGCTTTTGAATGTTGCGTTTGGACGTTTTTTTGAAACAAAGGACTTGGTCATCCTGCGACCCTTTGACAACTTTATGTGATAACATGGACTATTCTTCTCTAGAATAGATAATAAATGTACCTGATTTCTAAACCTGGACCATTCACCTAACTGGGCCATTCTTCCGACACTAATCATAGTGCAACTTGGAGAGAATGAGTCTACCCTAGGGAATGATTATCCCTGATTGCTGAACCTGGACCATTCACCTAACTAGGCCATTCTTCCGAAACTAATCACAATGCAACCTAGAGAGAATGAGTCTTCCCTAGGAAATGACTGTCCAAACCAGTTCCTACAGAAATGACTTTCTTGCACCAACCTCCTATAATTGACCATTCTTTGAAACTGCTCACAACTGTGAACTTCTAAAGAATGGCTGATTGAAGAGGCAGAGCATTCTGCTTGACCACTACTCAGAGTGACTTCCAAGAAGAATAACTATCCTATATTATTCCCCCACACTAGCCATAAGGGGAATCGTTGTCTATGGTACATCAACAATCTATCAGACCATTTTCATTACGAAATGACTGTCTTCTCTGGACCATTTTCTAAACTGGAAAATGACTGCCCGTCAGAAAACTTGGGCCACTTTTCCATACTAGAAAGTGACTGCCAAACCTGGACCATTTTCTGAATTGGAAAATGAATACCCATATATCAATAACATATCATTACTCCCTCCCAAACTGGGAGTAATCACTTTCCTTTCCAATAATGAAGTCATCTCCACGAGTCCCAGCTTGTCTCTTAAGTACGCAAACGTTTCATCTTGGACAAAAGCTTTACCAAAATATTTGCTATCTGCTCATTTGTGGAGATATATTGGAGAACCACTTCTCCCCTCTAGAATTTATCATGGAGAAAATAATGCTTGATCTCAATGTGCTTCGACCTGTCATGGAACATCGGGTACCCTGAAAGTTTCACACAACTTTGATTATCTCAATATATCACAATCGATTCTAGCACCTGATCAAAAAATCCAGAAACTGACTTACAGAGCCACACTGCTTCTGTACAAGAATCATAATCTGTAATATACTTTGCTTCTGTAGTGTTGAGTGCAACAAACTTCTGTTTCCTTCTAGCCCATGATGTTGTGTCAAAACTCAAACTGAAACATATCCAAGAAGTAATTCTTCTGTTATCTGCACTCCTTGCCCAATTTGAATTGATAAATCCATGTAGCTACATATCATAACTCAAACACCCCATGAAGAAATTTCAAGGCATGCTTTGCAACTATCCAATGCTCATGTCTGGGTTCCACCTGGAACTGGCTCAACATGTTCATATCAAAGAAAATGCTCGACCTGGTATTCACCAAATACATCAAGGAGCCAATCAATTGTTGGTACATGGACGCGTCTTCTAGATCAGAGTCTCTCAACTTCTTCAGATCTGTCATCATGGAAGTTTGCTATGGATTTGCAATCCATCATCCCAAACTATTGAATAACCATTCTGATGCACTTCCTTTGTCATAGGAATTATTCACCATGCTTCTGCTATATATGAGATGCTCTACATCAAGTTGCTTGAATCCATACAAGGTATTCTTCCATCTGCATACAGGGGTCTCTTTCTGGTATACCTCAAGACCTTGAGGTTGCTCTACATAAGCTTCTTCCTCAATTTCTCTATTGGGAAGAATAGTATTTTACATCCAACTAATGTAAAATCCAATCCATGGATACTACAAGAGATATAATGGCTCAGTTAGAGGTATATCTGGTTTACTAGAACACCTTATCATCATAGTATTCTCCCTCCTTCTGGGAGAACCCTCTAGCCCCGAATCTCAACTTGTATCTATCAAAACTTCCATTTATAAGTCTTCACATATTCTTCAATAGACCATATCATTGGGGATTAGCTCCCTCCTAATCCCAGCTTCATGTCTGAATGGACAATATCTAGAACTTCCTTGTTTTTATTCTGAAACTGCATGTTTTTGGAATTCTGCAATCAATTCCCTCTATCTGAGAGAGTCCATGCTTCCTTCTGCTACATCTCTCTTTTCTTTTTGGAAAGTGACAACTTCCACAAAGATTGTTCATCAAGGTTTTTCAACAGATTTCACAAGGGTACCTTCCTAAAACAAGACAAGAAACAAAAGAAAGATCCAAGACCATATGTTTATGATAGGAAATCGAAACAAGAATAAGGAAAAGGATAGAGGCAATTGATACAAGCCTGGAAAGACATCTTCATGATAGCCTTCATGAAATAACCTACCTAAGACAACAAGAACAACATTGTTTCCAATACAACATCTTTCATATGAAGGATAGTTTCTTGGTAGCATTACTAAGATGATCTTGTTTGAGAACAAGAACAAGAAATATCTCCTAGAGGAGGTGTTAGTTCATGCTTGCAAATAAGTACACTGAGTAGTATAAGATTACTAAGTACTTATCAATACTTAAGTGACAATAATAAAAATGCCAAAGTTGATATGCAAACTTGAGTCTTTCTATTGTTCCACTTGGATTTCTTTTCTTCTGAGACAAGTATTCTTTCTAACCTGTCTTTTAAACTTAAAACAATATGCTCTCTTGACATAAAAACTGAGTTAGAGAATACGATCTCAACCTTATAAGATCTTGAATAAATTTATGTTATAGTTGTAAAGTTTTAGTGCTATTATTAGATTATTTCCAAATTACATGAGCATTCAATGCATTTACAAAACAACAACATAAAGAGGATCAATGAAAGAAACACTATCACAAGGTACACAACATTTTATCCTAGGAAACTCTCATGGGGGAGAAAACCCAAAAACAAATTCCTCAATAATAGATTGCCAATACAATGTCAAGACTAAGACCAAAGCACCAAGAATAAACTAAGACTGAGCATGCGCCTCTCTTCTCCTTCCTCCTGCAACTACCACTGCCTTCAAGATATGTGCACTAGGTGAGTGAGTGTGAGAGTGTACAAGTGAGGCACCATCCTCACATATAAATACTAGTTGAGGAGGTGCTAGGGTTATGTCTCTTCACTTAGTAGGGCCAACTTCTAGAAGTGGTTAAAACCACTTTATAAACACTAGGGGCCGACTTGAGAAATACCACCATATAAATATGGTTTGACCAATCTGCAAAAGGGGATTTTATATTATACAAGACC
The DNA here is from genome assembly GCA_000966675.3 of Picea glauca. Taxonomy (NCBI): domain Eukaryota; kingdom Viridiplantae; phylum Streptophyta; class Pinopsida; order Pinales; family Pinaceae; genus Picea; species Picea glauca. Next base: position 417,232 of record JZKD02S0012245.1, read on the forward strand.
CGACATGATTGATATGCAAAGGGGGATTTGATCTATAATATAATAACTCAAATATAATTAGAATATTCTTCGAGGTTACAATATTTCAACAGTCCCCCTTAACAAGAAGGGTATTCTACTGACATGACTCAATACAACATCATCAAGAGAAGGAGAGGGCAACATCATCATCAACATCTAGAACACTGATTGGCACATCTATAAATCATCAAAAGTTTTTCTCATCATCAATATCATCATCATCTACAACATGGAGCCGAAGTAACATCATCATCACCATCAACATGAAGTTGAAACATCAACATAAATAGCATGAAGCTAGAACAACAACATCATAAAAAACACGAGGCTGAAATAACAACATCATCATGTGGCAATAGAGTGAGGCAGGTGCATCAACAACAACATTTGTGGTACTTTGACAGACTGTCCTTACCGGACCTTCAGGATCTGCCTAGGAATCATAAGATTCCCCAAGATATAAAATCCTAAAAGCTACCACATAGTACTCTGATAGACCGTCCTTACCATACCTTCGGGATCTGCCCAAAAATAATAATATATCTTAGGATATAAAATCCTAACGGATCTACCACAACTGACATATACATGCACATGTACTCTGACAGACCATCCTTACCAAACCTTCGAGATCTATCCAGGGATGATCAATCCCCTAGGATATAAAATCCTAACGGAGCTACCTGCTGTTGGTCAGGATACCATAGTATCATTAACATCACTCCCCCTTTCGAGGGAGGTCCTTTCGGACAACACCAAGCTTGTCTTGGAATTACTCAAACTTCATACGAGATAAAGGCTTGGTTAACACATCTGCAACCTACTCATTTGTGCCAACATATTGGAGTTTTATAGTTCCCCTCTGCACCATATCCTGAATGTAGTGATACCAGATCTCTATGTGCTTCGACTTATCATGAAACACTAGGTTCTCCGTCATTTTTATACAACTCTGGTTATCACATAGAATCAAAGTGGCTTCCATCTCCAGATCGAACAAACCCGTCAGCAACTTCTGAAGTCATATGGCTTCACAACTGGCGGAACATGCTGCCATGTACTCTTCTTATGCTGTGCTAAGAGAAATACTTGATTGCTTCCTGCTTTTCCATGAAGTCAATGCTGACCCTAGACTGAAACAACATCCTGAAGTGCTCTTCCTATCGGAAGCACTTCCAACCCAATCTGAATTAGTATAACCATACAGTCTGAAGTCATGATATCCAGTGTAACAAAGACCATAATCCAACATACCCTTAAGGTATCTCATCACATGCTTTTCATCTACAAGGTGAAAACATCTCGACTCCACCAGATATTGACTCAAGGTGTTAACAACAAAGCATATATCTGGCCTAGTATTCGTCAGATACATGAACGATCTAATAATCTGTTTGTATAGAGTAGCATTAACCAACTCTGACGAAGTATCAACCAAGAGCTTCAAATTTGTTTCCATGGGTGTGTTCATGGATTTACATTCCAACATGTCAAATCTCTTTAGTATTTAAACTGCACACTTCCCTTGGTTAAGGAAGATCTTCTCTGGGTTCTGCCAAACTTCAAGACCTAAGATATAATGCATCGGTCCTAGGTATTTCATCTCAAACTTTGTAGCAAGCTTCTTCTTTCAATCTGTGATGAGATTTTCTTCTCATGTAAAGAATACATTATCCACATATAGTAGAAATATGACCGACCCATCATTCATAACCTTGAAGTAAAGGTTATAATCGACTTTACTCTTGGTAAATCCCAAGCTTGTCAGGAAACTATCAATTCTACCATACCAAGCTCTAGGAGCTTACTTCAACTTGCAGACATGAGTCTTTCTATCTTCAACTTCAAACCCTTGTAGTTATTCTATATACACTTATTCTTAAATAACACCATTTAAGAAAGTCGTTTTCACATCCATTTGCTGTAACTTCCACTTCATTTTAGTTACAAGTGATATGATGGTTCTAATAGAAGTGTATCTGGATACAGGAGAAAATGTTTCTTCATAGTCAATACTTTTCTTTTGAGAAAGCCACGAGCCACAAATCTTTCCTTATGTTTTTCAATACTTCCGTCTACTGCATGTTTTATTTTGTATATCCACTTGGAAGATACCACATCTTTGTTCTTTGGTCTGAGAACTAATTCTCATACATCATTCTTTATAATGGACTAGTATTCTTCTTTCATGGCGTCCATCCATTCTTTCTTCTGAACGACTTCTTCAAAGAAAGTAGGTTCATTTTCTACGAGATCACACATCAAGGCCATACAACTGGAGAATGGCTTAGGTTTCTTGCTTTGTCTCATGGTTCCTTCTGGGGCACCATACTTCTCTGCGTCTTGAATAAGTTCTTTCGCCCAAGATGACTTTCTATTTTGAGAGATCGTCATATGGTGAGGTTATTGATATTGTATAATATCATGATATTCTGGAATATCATCATCAGGGGTAACTGTAACTTCCTTTATGGGTTCTACAACTTTGGGAGCTACAGGTTCTTGTTCATATACTTCTTCAATCTGGAATTTCCTTGATCTTTTGAGTGCTGCATCTTCATCAAATGTTACATCTCTATTGATCTCAATATTGTTGGAGTTACTTTACACACACCTAAGATTTCTTTTTCCTAAGGTTTTTCCTATGTTTATTAGTCTTTGTCCAGTCTCCTAAAGTTTAGGGAGAATATTCCTCTAGGAAAATATTCTCTTCAATTTTCACTTTAGTTTGACTAGTTGAGTGGAGTCTAGATGCTGCATTGGTTTTGTCACCATGCAACATTGGGATCATCACCAAATAATGCACATTGTCCTTGGGATCATCACCAGACTATCACATTATTCATGATTCCATGATCTCCTCCTCACTTCACTCTATTTCAGTTAGTTAAATGAAGACTGATAGACTAATTAACTTAGACTAGGTGGCAGTTCACTCTCGTAACTTCCTGCGAGACTAGACTAGGTAGCACTTTACTCCCATAACTGCTGGTGTGTGTCCAGATCACTCTAGACCACCACTATGGAACATTAGTTACTCATGTATCCTATATCTATTGTAAATTATTCACTCTTTGTGTGTGGAATACGGTTAATGAGAATTCTTCCATTCTTTCTCTCTTGCTTCTTCTTTCTCAATTTCTCTCTGCAAATGTGTGGGGTATTTTCTAGCTAGATCTATTATGTGCAGGTTCAACACATTTACATGGTATCAGAGCCCACATACTGCTAAGAAAAGATACACCAAATTATTTTTGTAGGTATTGAATATTGAAGAACATGGAAAGATGGAATCTATGTTTTACTCATCGACAAAACTTCTCACGCCTCATAACTATTTGGAATGGAAGCCAAACATTTTTCTTCAACTCAGATGCATAGGCTTGTACCATATAACTGTGACAACAGAATTAGAGCCTGATTCCGCCGATGAGAAAAATTACTTTCTCAATAGACAATATATGACCATAGGATGTATCTACATGTTTGTTTCTCCTGCACTTTTCCATCAAGTATATGAAGAATCAAAAAAATCAATTCCAAATGAATTATGGACCATATTGGAGGTTCTATTTGAGAATGAAGAAGATTGTTAAGATTGCACGCAAAAGGTTGACAAAATAGAGAATGTAGAAAAACCACTGGAAGATAAATCATCTCAGTTTGAAGAGCCTTCTGCACAAGTATCTACACAAATTTGTATTCCATTAATTGCAGATAATGTCTACTCCATTTCAGATTTGTTTTCTAAATTTCATGTGGAAAATATATGGCATGCATCTCAGGGGTCACAAGCATACACTTTTCCATGCGCAATGCATGCATCTCATGAGACAAAAGGGAGCCGCGCACATCAGATTCAATTATGATATTTTTTGAGAAACATTTGCAAAAACAAAATGGATATTTGAATTCCTTTCGGGAAAATATCCAATTTAAAAAAAAATCATCCGAAACGGAGTTCGGGAAGTGAAGTTATGATCATTTTAAAATCAACAAAATTTCAGCATTGTTCCGGAAACTACCGCACGGTTTTCAAAGTTTCATCCAAAATTTATTTGGATATTTTTCATTACAAGAAGAGAATGTGGATATGTGTGGACATATCAATGATGCATCTACTTCATCAGATCCATGCAGACACCTACATATTCAACAAAATCTTCAACGAACACAAACTTGCACAGTTGCGAGGTTTTATTGGAGTGAAGGACATAGTTGCTTAGCAACTGCTTTTTGTTCCTTTTTTTTTTTTATGCATTGTAATTTGAGGGGGGATTTTCCCATGAGGTTTTCCCTCTTTCCTTTTTTTTTTTTTGGATCTAGGGGAATCGGTAACGATGATGATATCTGGCTTGCGTGACATGGGGTCGAATCCCACCGACTTCCTTATAACCCCTAGGGAGAACCACACCGCCCGTAAGCCTGGCCTTTAGATAAGACGAGGTTTGAACTCGTGACCTATTTAGCAACAAAAACGACTTAACAACACGTCCGATGGCCACTAGACCATACCCCTGCGGGCTCCCTCTTTCCTTGTTTATTTTAGTGCATATTTTGTATTTGGTTACCTAACATGGCCTCGTTGCCGGGACGCATTCTTTATTTTCACCATAGTGATGTTCAGGGGGGGTGTTGGAGTTACTTCACACACACCTAGGAATTTGTTTTCCTAAGGTTTTGTTAAGCCCTAATATTGTCTCACTACCCCTTAATTGGGGCATATTACATTAGTAATGTTATTTTATTTATGTCGGCTTTATTCCATTAGTTGTAATTATACCTCCTAGTCTTCTATATATACCAAAGATACATTTTCATTTGGAATCATCTTGGAATTGTACATTTATGTGGGCATAAAGAGGTTGCCCCCTCAAAGAGGTTTATTATCTAAATTTCTCTCTTTTTCAAGGCATTGAGTACTTATTCTAAGGTTTTTCTATGCTATATTGATATTTGGTTCTTAACATATGGTATCAGAGCTCAAGGTCTTGGGGTTTCGCTGCTACATCTGAGACACCTTGGAATTTTCGCTATAACTTTTTTTCTACAACATTTCAGAAGGAACAGATTAGAGAATATTTAGTATACGAATCAAGGTACGTTGGCTTAAAATTTCAGCTACTGAGGCCTTATAATTTCTGAGATACAACCTGCACAAGATAGGGTTCTAGAATCATCTTGAACTGAGTCATTGAGAAATTTGCACTATAAATTTTTTTCTGTAATGTTTCAGACCCTAAACTCCGGAGTATATTCAAAAAAATTAGTAAGGTATCTGTGGTAAAAATTTCAGCTTCTGGGTCATCTTACATTTGTAGATACACCCTATGGAAGATAGGGTATCTGACTAGTCCTATTGACTAGT
>JZKD02S0012245.1:436315-458392 GCA_000966675.3 Picea glauca
GGGAGAATGTTGGGTATGTGTTATATTCTTTGCATGTGTGTGTGTGTGGGTGCGTCAGATACGACGACTGCGTCTGACGATCCCTTCACCTAGGGCTCTACCGTGTGCGCCGGGCACTTTCCTAGGGGGGTCCCAGGGGGGGCAGGTATGCCCCCCCTGGTTACGCAGAGCGTTCGGCACCGAGCGGTAGCCCGGGGCAGCGCCCCGAGTACGCGCAACATTCGGCACCGGGTGGTAGCCCGGGGCAACGCCCCGAATTTTTTTTTTTGGGTGGTTTTTTTCTATTTTTAGCGGATTTTGCTATTTTTAGATGATTTATAAATTAATCCCGGATTAAGGGATTAGGGTTTTGGTATCTACGGAATACCTAAAAAACATTGTATATATGGTATGGCGAATGGTGAAATTCGATATATAATGAAAAAGAAAGGTTTTCCCGGTTGAGGGTTTCCGGTAAAGATCTCTATGTATTCTGTGTATGAGCCATTGATTAATTTCTTTATTGCTTAAGAATATATATGCATTGCTTTACTTCACAAGTTTAAAACTTACAGTTTTGTCACCATGCAACATTGAGATCATCAACAACTAATGCGCGTTGTCCTTGGAATCATCACCAGACTAGCGTATTACTCATGATTCCCTGATCTCCTCCTCACTTCACTCTATTTTAGTCAGCTAACTGAAGACTGATAGACTAATTAACTCAGACTAGGTGGCAGTTCACTACCATAACTACTTGAGAGATTAGACTAGGTGGCATTTTACTCCCGTAACTGCTGGTGTGTGTCCAGATCACTCTAGACCACCACTATGGCACATTATTTACTCATGTATCCTATATCTATTGTAAATTATTCACTCTTTGTGTGTGGAATGCGGTTAATGAAAATTCTTCCATTCTTTCTCTCTTACTTCTTCTTTCTCAATTTCTCTATGCAAATGTGTGTGGTATTTTCTAGCTAGATCTATTATGTGCAGGTTCAATACATTTAAAAATATGATGTTAACATGGTATCTAAATTCTGAAGGCCTTAGAGACCTCACAATATGCAACAAATATTCCCTTTTTTCCTGAATGATCCAACTTAGTTCTGTTTTCTTTTGGAATGTGTACAAATACTGAACAACCAAATATTTTTAGATGGCTCACTTCTGGCTTCTTTCCGATGAACATTTCTTCGGGGGTTTTGAATCCAAGTGCACTATGGGATAATATGTTTGGGATATATACTGTTGTTCTTGCTGCTTTAGCTCATAAGTGCATTGAAAGATCTTGATCATGAATCATAGTCTTTACTGCTTCCACAATCATTTTATTATTTATTTCTTCTACACCATTTTGTTGAGGATTATAGGGAGTGGTGAACTCCCTCTTAATCCTGTCATCTCTGAAAAATCTTCCAATTTCATTTGAAGTGTACTCTCCTCCATTTTCTGACCCGAGTATCTTGATTTTCATTTCAGGAAGGTTTTCTACCAAGGATTTGAATTCCTTGAACTTTCCAAGTACTTCATCTTTTGATTTCAAGAAATAAACCCATGTCTGATGAGAGTAATCATCAATAAATGATACATAGTATACATACCTGCTTAGAGAGGTTGATGGCATTGAACCACATACATCTAAGTGGACAAGTTCCAAGATTCCTTCTTCTTTACTGTTTTTCTTTGGAAAATGATTCTTTATGTTCTTTCCTTATGCACATCCCTTGCATACACCTTCATGATTAAACTTTAATTATGGTAAACCTGTAACTACCTTTCTTACATATGGTAAGGATTTGTAGTTGATGTGAGCTAGTATTCTATGCCAAAGTTCACAAGGACTTTCAGTGGAGTGAGTCAAGGCTACATCTGAGTGACCTTTTAACTTGTACAACCCACCTTCTTCTGTTTCAATAACAACTACATCTTCTATATTTTTTCCTTTAGGCCACATAAGAAATTCACCATCTATGAATGCAACCCTAAACCCTTTCTTATCTAGAGTTGAGATAGAAAGTAAGTTCTTTGTCAAACATGATATATAAAGTACATACTTCATTCTCATCGAGGTTCTTGAATCAAGTTTGTAGGTGGATTCTCCCATTCCTTTGACAGGGTACTGATAATCATCTCCAAGTGAAACTTTCTGGGGGTAGTCCTTTTTTGTAAGGCTAGAAAGAATGTCTTTCTGACCTGTCATGTGCTGAGAGGGATGAAAACAAAACATAATCTTCAATCTCTTCTTTATTCAACTTCTTGGGTGTCTCATCATCTTCAATGACATGGGCATGATGTATTTTGTTATTTCTCTTCTTGTATTCTTCCCTTCTGGCAGGACAATTCTTAGCAATGTGTCCCATCTTATCACAATGATAACATTGATAAGAGGATAAATTTTTTTTGTGTCTTTGACCCTTATGATATTTTTAGAATCTCTTTGGAGGGTGAGATTTTTTATGAAAATGGGTCTCCTTTTGAAAATGAGACTTTTTCTTTCCTCCTTTATCATGAGAAACTAGGGATTGATCTTCATCTCTTAATAGGACGATTTCTCAGTTGGCTACTCTTACTTCTTCTTGAACACATTCTTCCCATAAATTGTCAAATTGAAGTTTCTCTTTTCTTGCAAAAATAGTTTGGATGAAGGAATCCCAAGGTCTTGTGTGACCATTAAGAGTTATCATTATAAGTTCATATTCATCTAAGTTGTCTCCAATTGCTTCCAACTATTCTTTGAATTGAGAAACCCTAGAGAAATAGTTGTGAATTGTTTCTCCTTTCTGCATCTTTGTATTCTTGAGTTGGGTTCTCAAGTTCATCTTCCGGTTGATGTTATTTCCTTCATACATTATGGTTAGGGCATCAAACATATCTTTTGGAGTATTCTTAGAAGACACTTGAGGGATCAAGTGGTCTTTAATGGAATCTACAATTAATTTTTTAGTCCTAATCATATCTTTCTTGTACTTCTCTTTGGCTTCATCTTCTTCAGGTTTTGGTACATTTTCTTTTATGAATTTTGCAAGGTCATTCTCTAAAAGAATGAGTCCAATTTTGTGCTTCTAGGCACAAAATTTTTCCACACCTTCTAACTTGTCAACAAGCTTAGTGCTTGCAGACATCTCGATCTGGAGCTAGGAAAATAACCAAAAACTGAAAGTTCTCAGAAAATGAATCTAAAATTACCAGGAGATGCACTGGGCTGAGGCGAGCTGGATGGAGTTGACTGTTTTAGAAAATTCCAAGTTTTACCCCTGACAACTTGACCTACACAAATCTGGACTAGTACTTCTAGTACTGGTTCTGGTTTTTTGGTACCAACCAAAACTAGGGTTTGAATTTTCGAAGGATCTAACCATTGAAAAAGTTCACTCAATCTACCAAAAGATGTGCTAGGGCAAGACACACTTCCCAAGATAGTTGTTGGTAACAAATTCCTCTTTAGTAAAAATCCCTAATTTCCTTGTATGACAACAATGACATTTTTAGATACCCAGTGAAAGGTTCTCTATGCAGTGAAGCTCTGATACCATGTTAATTTTTAGTGCTATTATTAAATTATTTCCAAATTACATGAGCATTCAATTTATTTCCAAAACAAGATCATAAACAGGATCACTGAAAGAAACACAATCAAAAGGTACGCAACATTTTATCTTGGGAAAACCTCATGGGGAGGAAAACCCATCAGAAACTTCCTTGATAATAGATTGCCAATACAATGCCAAGATTAATACCAAAACACCAAGAATAAACTAAGACTGAGCATGCACCTCTCTTCTCCTTCCTCTTGGAACTGCAACTGCAACTACATTCAAGATATGCGCACTAGGTGAGTGAGTGTGAGAGTGTACAAGTGAGGCACCATCCTCACATATAAATACTAGTTGAGGAGGTGCTAGGGTTGTGTCTCTTCACTTAGTAGGGACAATTTCTTCTAGAAGTGGTTAAAACCACTTTATAAACACTTGGGGACGACTTTACTAATACCACCATATAAATATGGTTTGACCAATCCACAAAAGGGGATTTGATCTTATATAAGACTTGATCTGATCAATCCACAAAAAGAGATTTGATCTGTAGGATAATAACTCAAATATAATTAGAATATTCTTCTAAGTTACAATATTTCAATGATAGTTTTAACTTTGACCAGAAGTTCATAATTCCATAACAACCAGAGACATATCAAGTCAGATCTAGAGAGTGTGTTGAACTTCTGAATGCACTAAATCAAGATCACTGCTTTGGACAAGATCCCTTGTACATTTCCTGCAAACACACTCATGCTAATGATACAAATTAAAAGAACATGTATAGTTACATATCTTTGTTACCCAACTATGACGATAATCTTAGAATGACTTTGTTGAACCAGAGGTTTAGCTGCTAGAGTATTGGTAAACCTCATAATGTTCCTTTTTGTAGATTTATCTTGGGCACAACATACACTTTCTTCATGCTAGGTCTTTTGTCTTCACAAATGCCTTTCACTTTGACTTTTGACTGGTCAACATTAGATTTTGACTTGGTCAAACGTTCACTTTGACCAAAATTTCAAACTTGACGTCTTGGCTTACTGAGAGTACCAGGAGGTGCACTAGGCTAGGGCGCACTAGTTTTATAGGAATTAGGTCAAGCACTTCTCTTAAGGTGCCTTAACATGAGGGTTAAGGTTTCATTGCTGCAACAAAAACTTTGACTGCAACTGTAACTGCAACTAAGAAAATCCTCCCAATCTACCTTCCAGTGGTTAGACTATCTGAAGATAGTGTGGACCCATAACTTGTTATAAAAATAGATGTGCTTATTTCACCATAGAAAATATAACAATATTTTCACCCAACCATAGGCACAAAGGCCACCCTCGAGCACGTTAACCTTAACATACATAATAATTTCAGAAGTAAACCCTAGAACCAATATACAACCAAGGTAGCGTACTTCTCTCCAAAGCTAGCACATCAAGCAAAGAGTCCAAACCATAACCAAGTTAGAAAGTCAAAACCATAACCAAATATCAAGTCACCACTACAACAACTGCAACTCTCCTCCAGTCATGTGCATCACTTGTCCTTATGCAGTTGTGAGAGTGAGTGTGTCCAAATTAGATCTAGTGCCCTCTATTTATACTGCTCCAACTCACATGACTGGGCCGACTTCTCTTCCTGGAGGCTAATAACTCAATATCAATTATTCTCTTGAACCGACTTGTCTTCTAGGGTTATTATCCAATGTTTTAGGGTTTCTCTTGCTTCTCAGAATATTCTAGTCTCGTCAAAGGTTACACGTAGAGGTTAATACCTCCCACATATAACATAATATCAACACATATCACATTAGTCACCCTCAACACATCTCCTGACTCCAAATGGAATCATATTGTCTCGGTTCCATGTACTGCATGCCTGGTCCCCATACCAAGCTCCATGCACATATTTGAGTTAGTCTATGTGAAACTCTTAAATAAGTCTCGGGCTCCTATCATATGACATGAGGCTCCACTAACCACCAAACAAGTCCCATCATCAAAGACTGTAACTAAAATGGAAGAGATCAATAATAAATCCCTTTGAATCCTATCTGCAACCTCATCAACCTTTGTTGTTGATGCTTTCTTATTTCTTCCCCTTCTCCTCCCTTGTGGAAACTGTGAAGCATAATGACCATACTCATGACAAGAAAAACACTTGACCTTGCTAAGGTCCTTCTTCCTCCTTGACTTTGGAGAGCCACCTTTTCTGCCCTTCCTAGTATGAACAACCATGGTATGGTTCTCATCACTGTTGCCTTTTTTCTTGCCATTCCTGGACTCTGACCGAACCTCCTCTTGGATGCAATATGTCCATAGTTTGTCAAAGTATGGAAAATTCTCTCGTGCACATATCCCTTGCACAAATGGTTCCCAATACCTGAGAAGACCACTCAATGCCACATTCACCAACTCAACATCATCAACTACCTCACCAATAACTACAAGTCAATCATGAATCTGAGTGATCCTCATGAGGTAGCTAACAACTGTGTCTGAATTGGACATCTCAGTAGCTTGGACTAGTGCTTCAAGATCAATTTCCGATCTACATTCCCACTTTGTTACAAGCCCACCAAAGAATCATACATATATTTAGTTGTCTTCTTCTCAGAGATGTGAGGAATCAAATGATCCTTCACAAAGTCCAACAATACCCTATTTTCCTTCACTTATCGTGAGTTTCCAATTCCTATGGATCAATGGGGCTTGGAACCACACTCTCAACATATTATTTGGGGTAATTCTCCTCCAAGAGGAGAATCTTGGCCTTCCAAGCCCGAAAATTTGTTGCCCCATCCAACCTGTCCTCAATATTCAATGTGTTCACTATTGTGACCTGCCCAAAACAAAACAAGAAAACTGTAACAACAAAAATGTTGCACCTTCAATCTACAACTTCTTATGTCTCAAGAAGACCTTTCTCTCTTCTTCAAAGCCTTAGATATGATATCATGTCAATTTTTATTCAAATTTCATATCTGAAAAATACTTCCAAGTGATTCAAACAATAAGTCCTAGAAATGTTATCATTGAAAAAGTTTACAATGAAATTATGACAGAAAATTACAGCAGTAGAAACTACAAGATCAGAAAGAGATCATCCATACAAATGAAACAAAAAAAATTATGTTCCGTAAACTGTCATATTTAAAATTTCCTGAGGGAAAAATCATCCCTTCCAACAGTCACAAAAACACCAAATCTGAGGACAAAACCAATCCTCTCAGAAAGAACAAAAATCAACACATTACTCGGGAAAATTCGCAACTTGAAAATCTATTGCAGACCACCTATACGACTTGCTAACATTAGCCTGTACGTATCTGCTAACCTTACCAAAAACTCACACGTGCGAACCTGAATCCCTTCACATGTGAAACCATACAGTTTTGGTCACACTTGTGATTATATAGACCTGTTCTATATGGCATGCACGACTGTATGGACCTGATTTCCTCACATGTACGACTGTATGGCCTGCTCGCATGTGCGGCTTGCTTCCTCCTTCACACATGTGATGTTTCTCTCTCCTTTCACACGTGTGGACTCACATGTGTGGCTTCTCCTTCGCTGAGAATAGAAAAATCATAATGTCCAAGAAAACCTTAGGCCAAACTTTCCAAAGTTGTAGAAATATCCTTGCTAAAATTTCCAAGCTCTTAGCACAAGTGCTCACTTACTTATGCTAACTCCATAATGTCACAATGATATTGTTACAATTTCTTCTCTCCTTTTACATGAGTCTAATGTGAGTTTAGAAGCCCTTAGTTTACTCTAAGGATCCCTCCACTAAACTCAACATCAAATTAGAATTCTTTATTCCTCCTTTTGGGTGTGACACCCCAACACAAGCCCCCAAAACCCATCAAGAAGTCGATGGATCCCCAAGCTCCAATACAAGGGGGTTTTCACCAAACAAAAATTCAAATGTGGTGCCAACGATGATTCCAACATTCCTGACACCAAGGCCACTAGTGGGAATACCTCCTGAAGCTACAAAATGCATCAACATATTAGACCCTAAAAAGGGTGAATTGGAGTCAGAAATAATAACCTTATAATGAGGAAGTGATGGTAAGTGTTATTATAAATCTTGGGATGCATTGAAGTGATAGGGTGCAAAATCTTATAAGTAAGCTGACCCGATTCCTGTGAAACTTATATAAAATAAAATACATAGATTTAAATAAGCAAACAACCACTCAACACATGAATACAACATAATTTTCTTTATATTTCTGTATTTAATATTAACAAGAAATTCTTACAGCTCATGTGCTGGATGTACAACTAGGGTTCTTCTCTTACTGTACAACTTCAATTTTTTTGTACGACTAGAATCTTGCTGTACCAGTTGACACTTGTTGTATATTTACTGTTTAGGAGGAGAAAGGGAATATCCCTTCCTTTTCTAGGCAAAAGAAACTGACCCTAACTTGACCTTTCTAAACCATTGTTCGACTGAGTCTACTCGACCCTCCCTTGGACGTACCCAGTCCTCACGAATTTGACCGTACAGTCATGTACGGGTACTGTCTACTTCCCTTAGGCTTGAATGATGTTACCCCCATCTATCCAAGTTTTCTCATCTCTATTCTCAAGTGTATTGAGTTTCTCCCCTTTTAAATCTCACATCAATCCATGTGAGGCTAGCAAAAAGGTCCTAGCCATTAGATCTTGATTTAGATCAATGGTTGAGATTTATTCCTTCATTGGGATAACTTAGATTAAATTTTTATGTTTTCACCACATATAGACCTTAGCCTCACTATAAAGGTTCTAACACTCCCTCTTAGTGAGGAAATTTTTCTCTATGACTCCCAACTTCTCTCTAAAGTACTCAAATTTTCCTTTAGTAAGGATATCTGCAACTTGCTCACTTGTAGAGACGTACTAAATCTAGACTTCCCCTTTCTATACTCTATCCCTGATAAAATGGTACCCAATATCAATATGCTTGGATCTATTATGAAATACTAGATTCTCTGAGAGTTTAATACAACTCTAATTGTCACAGTATATTACAGTAGGATCCAATTTTGAACCAAACAGATCTACGAGGATTTTTTGAAGCCAAAGGGCTTCACAACTTGCTTGGCTAGCCGCCATGTACTCAACCCTTGATGAGATAAGGGATACCGATTTTTGTTTTCTGTTGTACTAGGAGATCATGCCCGAGCCTAAACTAAAGCAACCCCCATAAGTACTCTTCCTGTCCACTGTGTTGTCGACCCAATTTGAATATGAGTAACCCACTAGTCTAATTTGATCCTTCTGAGTATATTGAAGTCCATATTCTATGGTACCTTTCAGATATCTCAAAATATGTTTTGATCCAATCCAATGCACTCTCTTGGGGTCCACCATGCGTTGACTGAGAGTGTTGACAACAAAACAGAGACCGGGTCTAGTGTTATTCAAATACATCAAACACCCAATTAACTGTCTGTAGATGGTAGGATTTACATTCTCTGACTTAGAGGTGTTTATTTTCTTGAGTTTAGTAGTCATATGAGTGACCATGGGTTTGCAGTCCTCCATCCCAAACCTTTTGATAATATCAACTGCATATTTTCCTTGACCAAGGAAAATTTCACCCTTTTGTTGCCAGAGCTCTAGGCCAAGGAAATAGTGCATTAGACCCAAGTCTTTCATCTCAAATTCTTTAGCCAAGTCCTGTTTGCAACCTATAATCAATGTTTTTTCTTTTGTCAGGAATAGATAATCAACACAGAGTACAAGAATGAGAATATCACCTTTACTCATGAGAAGATACAAGTTTGAATCTGCATCACTCTTAATAAAACCAATACTCTGTAGATAATTTTCAAGTATGGAATACCACACTTTGGGTGCTTTCTTAAGTCCATAAAGAGCCTTCTTAAGCCTACAAACATGACTTGCTCTGTTATGAACTTCAAAACCCTATGGTTGTTCCAAATATACCTCCTCCTCAATCTTTCCATCAAGAAAAGATGTTTTAACATTCATTTGATGTATTCTCCACCCGATCTAAGTGGAAATAGACATAACTGCACGAATGGAGATATAACGAGACATTGGAGCAAAGGTATCATCATAATTCACTCCTTCCTTCTGAGAGAATCCCTGAGGCACAGATCCAACCTTATATTTATCAACACTGCCATCTGCTGCATGCTTGATCTTATATATCCATTTGGAACTTACTATAGATTTGTTCTTTGGCCCGAGCACTATTTCCCACACATCATTCTTCATTATGGAGGTATATTCCTCCATCATAGAGTCCTTCCATTCTTTTCATTTAATGTCTTATTCAAAGTAGATCGACTCTGACTTAATAATGTTACTCATGATAGAAACACATCTTGGATACCTCTGAGGAGGTATGCTTGTTCTGACATAGGTTTTTGGTGACTTTACTTGCTCACTAGCTTCTTTTAGTAGCTGCTCGTCTCATTTTGGTTTCCTTTTCCTAGAAGATGTTGGATGTAACTCCTCTTGTTCACCTTATATGGGAGGATATGAAATCTGAGGAAGGGCCCTTCTTCTTGTTGGGGAACTTTTTCTTTCAGAATATCTTTGTCTTGAAGGGATTTTCGAAAGGCCCTCTCTTCCTCAATTTTTATATCTCTACGTTCTACGATCTTCCTGGTGGAGGGAATGTATACTTTGTAGGCTTTGGATGTCTCACTATAACCTACTAGAATCCATTTCTCTATTTTGGGATCCAACTTAGTCTTTTTCTCAACAGGGATATGATAGTAGACAACACAACCAAAGATGTGAAGATGATTAATGTCTGGTTTCTTCCCCGTAATTGCTTCTTTAGGAGTTACATTTCCAAGCACTCTATGAAGACTTATATTATGAAGGTACACGAAAATATTACATGCTTCTTCCCAGATAATCTTAGGAAGATCCTGATCGTGTAACATTGCTTTTTCTTCCCCAACGATTGCTATATTCTTTCTTTTTGAAACTCCATTTTACTGAGGAGTATGTTGTTTGAGTACTTCACAGACACACACTTAGGTTTTATTTTTCCTAAGATTTTTCCTTGTTTATTAGTCATTATTTAGTCTCCTATATTTTAGGGAGAATATTCCTCTATGAGAATATTCTCTTCAGTTCACACTTCAGTTTGATCAGTTGAGTGGAGTTTAGTTGCCACATTGAGATTATCACCATGCAACATTGGGATCATCACCAACTAATGCGCATTGTCCTTAGGATCATCACCATAATAATGCATTACTCATGATTCCCTAATCTCCTCCTCACTTCACTCTGTTTTAGTTAGTTAACTAAATATTGATAGACTAGTTAACTCATACTAGGTGGCAGTTCACTCTTATAACTGTCTGAGAGACTAGGCTAGGTGGAAGTTTACTCCTATAACTACTGGTGTGTGTCCAGATCACTCAAGACCACCACTATGGCACATTATTTACTCATGTATCCTATATATATTTTAAATTATTCACTATTTGAGTGTGGAATACAGTTAATGACAATTCTTCCATTCTTTTTGTCTTGCTTCTTCTTTCTCAATTTCTCTTTGCAAATGTGTGTAGTGTTTTCTAGCTAGATCTATTCTGTGCAGGTTCAACACATTTACATATATGTGATTGTCATCTCCCTCTTAATCCTAGTTTCTGCACATAATTTCTTGAAATCATAGGATGTGTATTCTCCTCCATTATCAGATCTGAGGATTTTTATTCTCTTCCCTGTTTGATTTTCAAGAAGAGCTTTGAATTTTTTAAATATTTTGAATACCTCTTCTAAGGTTTTTCTTGTCAAAAAATAAATCCAATTCTTTCTAGAAAAATCATCTATAAAACTGATGTAGTATCTAAACTTTCCTCCTATAGACAAAGAAAACATGGGACCACAAACATCAATGTAAACTAGGTACAAAATATCTTTGTACCTATGATCACTCCTAGGGAATGGTACTTACATACTTACCTAGGGCACCTCCCTTGCAAAACTCATGATTTTCCGTGGAGAAGGAAGGTATTCCTGTCACAATTTTGCCAAAAATATTAAGAGCTCCATGCCCAAGATGAGCCATAGGCCTATGCCATATCCCACAATTGTTAAGGTTTAAGCTATTATTAGGTTTCTTTTCAATTTACTAGATAACCATAACATAGATAGGATCACCGAGAGAAACACAATCACAAGATACACAACATTTATTCCGGGAAACACTCATGGGGGAGAAAACCCAACAAAAACTTCCTTAATATATATAGACAATGCAATTACAAGACAATAAACCAAAACACTAGAGAATATCCAACACTAAGAAATGAGCTTCTCTGTTCCTTCTTCTCCCAACTACAACTACCAAACTTGTGCACTAGATGAGTGAATGAGTGAGTGAGATAATCAGGCTTTGGCTTCCTTTATTTATACAAACTGACATGCGTTGGAAAGGTGTCTCTTCACTGGGCAAGGCCGGCTTGTCTTCTTAGTGGCTAAAACCACTTTAATTAGCTTGGGGGATGACTTCTTAATTTTTACAATATATTTAGGGTTTGAACAATCCAAAAAAGGGGATTTGGTCAATTACAATGCTCGACATGATCAATCCACAAAAGGGGATTGATCTAATGAATAATAAATCAATAATAAATAGAATACTCTTTGCAATTACAATGTTTCAACACTCCCCCTTAACAAGACGGGTATTCTACAACATCATTGAGAGAGAGAGAGGGAAACAATCTCAACAACATCTGGAAAAATGACTGGCATATATGTAAATCCTCGAAATGTTTTCTCATCATCAATATCATCATCCACATCAGGGGGATGGAATGGAATCATCATCATTTTCATCAAAATGGAGTAATATAACATCATTACATCATCATCAATAACAACACAAGGCTGATACAACATCAAGAACAACCACATCACAACACGAAGGCTGGAGCATCATCAACATCAACACTAGGCTGAAAATATTCAACATGAAGCTGGAATCTCAACAACATCAACACGAAGCTGGAAATCTTCAACACAAGGCTGACATCTTAACAACATCAACACAAAGTTGGAAATCTTTAGCACAAGGCAAGCATCACAACAACATCAACACGAAGCTGAAAATATTTAGCACGAGGCTAGCATCACAACAACATCAACACGAAGCTAGAAATCTTCAGCACAAGGCTGGCATCAATACAACATCATCATGAAGCTGAAAATCTTCAGCATGAGGCTGGCATCAATACTACTCCCCCTTTCGAGGAAGGTCCTTTCGGACTACACCAATGTTATTTCGAAAGTGCTCAAACTTTACATGAGACAGAGACTTGGTCAACACATCTGCAACCTGTTCATTCGCACTAACATACTGGATCTTTATGGATCCTCTCTGCACCATATCACAGATGTAATAATATCGGATTTCTATGTGTTTTGACTTGTCATGGAACATAGGGTTCTCTGTCATATTTATACAACTCTATTTATCACATAGAA
Organism: Picea glauca; assembly: GCA_000966675.3. NCBI lineage: Eukaryota > Viridiplantae > Streptophyta > Pinopsida > Pinales > Pinaceae > Picea > Picea glauca. The sequence continues at coordinate 449,325 of JZKD02S0012245.1, forward strand.
TCACGATTTCTTCCATCTCTAGATCGAATAGACCTATCAACAACTTCCGAAGCCATATATGGCTTCACAACTGGTAGAACATGCAACAATGTATTCTTCTTCTATCGTGATGAGAGAAATACTTGATTGCTTCCTACTATGCCATGAGATCATGGTTGATCCCAGACTGAAACAACATCCTGAAGTTCTCTTTCTGTCAGAGACACTTCCATCCCATTCTGAATCGGTATAACCACTTAGTCTGAAGTCATGATCTCCATTATAACAGAGACCAAAATCTAATGTACCCTTAAGGTACCTCATCACATGTTTTGCAACAACCAGGTGAACACATCTAGGCTCTACTAGAAATTGACTCAAGGTGTTCACAACAAAACATATATCTGGCTTGGTGTTCATCAGATACATCAATGATCCAATGATATGTCTGTACAATGTAGCATCAATAAATTCTGATGAAGTGTCAATCAGGAGCTTCAACCTTGTTTCCATGGGTGTATTCATGGATTTTCACTCCAACAGATCAAGCCTCTTTAGTATTTCAATTGCATACTTCCATTGGTTAAGGAATATCTTCTCTGGGCTCTACCGGACCTCAAGACCTAATAAATAGTGCATTAGGCCAAGGTATTTCATCTCAAATTATGCAACAAGATTCTTCTTACACTCATTGATGAGCTTTTCTTCTCTAGTTAGAAATAATTCTCCCACATACAACAACAATATCACATGCTCATCATTCATAACCTTGAAGCAAAGGTTAGAATCTACTTTACTCTTGGTAAAGCCCAAGCTCGTCAGAAAAATGTCAATTCTTCCATACCAAGCTCTAGGAGCTTGTTTCAATTCGTACAGATCCTTCTTCAATATGCATACATGAGTCTTTATGTCTTCTACTTCAAATCCTTGAGGTTGTTCTATATACACTTCTTCTTCATTGACACCATTTAAGAAAGATGTTTTCACATCCATTTGGTGTAAATTCCACTTCATCTTAGCTGGAAGGGCTATGATGGTTCTGATTGAACTGTATCTGGCTACATGAGCAAACGCCTCTTCATAGTCAATGCCTTCCTTTTGAGAAAAACCAAGAGCAAAAAGATTTGCTTTATATTTCTCAATGCTTCCATAATCAACATGTTTTATGTTGTATAACCATTTAAGAGATACCAAATCCTTGCTCTTCGGTCTGGGAACTATTTCCCATACATCATTATTTATAATGGATTGATATTCTTCTATCATGGAATATGCCCATTCTTTATTCTGAATGGCTTCTTCAAAGAATGTAGGCTCCTTCTCTAAGAGATCACACTTCAAAGCCATATAATTGGAGAATGGCTTGGGTTTCTTGACTTGTCTCATGGTTCCTTCGGGGGCACCATTGTTACACATGATTTTGGTCACCTTGGTGATGTATTAACAATGGTGTATTCAGGCTCCCAACAATGACTTTTTGCCTGAGAAAAGTGGACCTTGTCTCCTTCCAAAAACATATTTTCAAAGTGAGTTCGCAGGCTGCATATGACCTAGGGTGTGAGAATGCCTCGTTCTCGCAGGCCAACTTCATTTAGGGTGTGGAATTCTCACAGTTTTCTCCATACACAGGGTGCAAACCTATTTTCAAGCTTGGAAAAGAGAAGAGGTTTCGGGGGTTCTAGAAGGGAATCTTCTAGAAAATGAGTTCGCATTCATATGGTTGTCATTTTACTGACTTCTCAGATTTGATGGGATCATCCTCATCCATGTAACCATATCTCCTTCTCCTATATACTGAAAGGTTTCTCATGGAAAAGGTTAAGCAAGATTAATTGAAGAATTGGTGAAGGAATTGTGTGAAGAACCCTGCTTAGACAGAAGCTTGGAGACTCTAGTTGGTCTATCAAGAGGAATTGGATCTTCTTCATGCAAGTTCAGAGCAAGTGTGTGTGTTGGAACCAAGGGTCACTAAAAGGAAGCTTGCAACATCAAGACGATCAGGTTGTATCTTCTACTTTCAATTAATATGATACAACGACATGTCATTTTCCCATAAAGTCGTTCTTACTTTATTGTGTAATTTCTTGATCATATGCATAAGTTGACGTTGAATACATTTTGCTATCTTCACTTTGGTTGGTTTGTGTTGTCTTGGAGTTGACCTCAGGAGAGCACTGGAGCGAAGTGGGAGCAACATAGACTTAAGGAAGCGATACAAAGGTATGCCACTTGTTCCTCCTTATTAGAAGATTCAATGATTGCAACTTAGGGAAATAGTCATGTTCTGTCCTGTTTTGTTCTAGATCTAGGTGGATCTAGGGAGATCTGTTAGTGTACGCACCTACCGATTAGTCCGATAACAAAATTGGCAACTCCACTGGGGATGAAACCCATTTTTTAGTGGTTTTTGGTGTTTTTCCTTGGCCATTTTCTCTTGCCTTACCTTTTTTCATTTATATCAATCTCTGAGCCTTTAGGGGACCTTGACAGACTCTCTGGGTCCAGAAGTCCCTTAAATTTTTTTGTCTTTTTTTCCAAATTTTGCCTAGTTTCAGGCCTTCTCACACTGAAACCTTCTTTTACTTGCGAGAACTACTGGAGTTCGCACCCTACTGTGCATTCTAGTGCGAACCTCTTGCACTTTTCTTGTGGTTAGCCTACGAGAATGCTCCATTCTCGCATTGTACACCATTGCTTGCCTACGAACCCATTTTGCAAAATTTCGGGATTAAGGTTTTTGTACGCTCAAATTTGTATGTGTGTCTGAAGAGAACTTCTTGGGCCACTGATTGATTGTTTCTTGACTTCAGATTTTGTGAACGATCAGTCTTAGGAAATCAAAGACTCTTCTTGTTCATTCTTTTTCTCAACTGTCATCTCTTGACCTTTTCTTAGCAAGGATATAATCTCTGATCCTGGAATATGAGTGCTTGTTTGGTTGGGAGTTGGTGATCGGTTTAAAAGTTGAGATTTATTTTCTTTCTCAAATTCCCATTGCTTGGAAATTTGTCGCCCTCATGCATTTGAAAATGATAGCCTTGTCTACTTGTCATTTTTGTCTTCATTGAAATATTGGTTTGGGTTTTGTATGTTGCTTTTCATTAGTTATTGGTTTTCCTTAGTTCCACCACCGTTGTGTGGTTATTTTTGAAAAGTAAAAAAAAAATTTCTTTTTAAAATCATTTTTCTTTTGAAAATATTGGAAATCAATTGTTGAAATAGAACAAACAGAGAATTGGCATTGTTCGTGATTCGTTGATATTGCATTTCAAAGAATATTGTATATCGTAGTTCAAGATTGTTCCAGAAAACTCCTCTTTCCCTTCTGTAAATAGGATTCATCGAATAAGAATTGATATTTTTCATTCCTATCTATGCATTGTTGGGTCAGAGTCTCACACAACATCGGTTTCATTTCCGTCCCCTCTGAGTAACAACAACCTTTAATAATATTGCACAATTTTTAAAATTTAACTTGTAACTCTTTTCTAGGAATATATTACACCAACATTAGTTAGGCTATACCTTTGGAATAGGCAGAGAGATACACTCTCCAAAGCACAAAACACACAATAACATCTTGTAGTAAGGAGTGTCAAATTCCATTTGCAACATTTTTTCCTGGGAAGCCCTTCTCACACAAGGGTCAAACCCGAGGTCACATTGGTATTGACAGAGTTACTCACCTGGCTTTGTTGATATCGGTGTAGAGATTGCACGTATTATGGGGGTCACTTGAACGTATACCCACAATGATGAGTGGAAGCCTCTCAAGTTGATTTCGGGCTAGATACCCTGCCCTTGCATGTGGATCGGACTGTCGACTGTCCCCCCAGGATTTATTGTTGTTGGTGGTAACCTTAGTGGCCTATCTTCTTAGGGTCTTACACAAGGTGACTGTGAAGGGACAAGTCTTCAAGGTACCTGGAATCGACGTTGGACAAACTCACTCAGGCTCCTTGGAGGGTATACCCACAATTATGTGTGGGATCTTTCACTAAGGCATAAGTCCATTAAGTAGGTCGTCAATGTAACTTTTCCACCCCATCCCAACCCCTTCTCATCTCGTTGTTGTGACATTGGAATTCATCACCAACTAGTGACTTCGGAATTAAAAGGTCTTGTTTGTTTAGTGTTGTTTCCTAGATTTTGTTTACTAGCGCATGCTGTTTGTTTACCCAAGTTGACCATAGAATTTTCTTTGTAAGTTTTTAACTCGTTCACAATTGACCCTCCACGTCGTTCACGTAGAATGTAGGGCTTACCCCCAGAAAATATGGAAGGTTCTCAACCCTTGCCTACCAGCTCACTAGAGGGCTCTCCTCAACAAAGTGAAGTCTAAGATGTCACCACCCCACAAGTGGAAAGAACTGACTCTCTAGAACGGTTCCGAATTACCAATTCTCGAGAGGACTTTCGACTTCATCTTGACTCTGAGAGACGTATTATGCGAGTGAATTCTTTCAGAGACTTAGTTTTTTTTGTCTTCTGGATCATCGAATGGACTTTTTCTAGGACTTGAGGGCCAAGATCCTTTTTGGACTACTGACATTTTTAGACCGGATCTCTTTGGTTAAGGAGTGGGTGTTGATATCACCGACTACCTGCATTCCCCAAAACATCTGATCCAGACGCAGTACCTTTTACTACTTCTTATTATTTTCCTGGTATAGAAGCTCTGCTAGCTGACCACATCTTGACTCTCCCTTTACAAATGGTCCATTACACAGATACTATGAATCTTCACACCGGGATTACCGTGGTTAGCCAAGACCCTATTGGCACACCGCTTTCGCCTAGAGTCACCCCAAAATTTCCACCCAGGTACCGTGCGTTGAATGCCTCTATTCCCAATCCTACGCAAATCACATCCAGAACTCCTGGTGGTCCCACTTCTTCTGGGCACTCTCCTCCCGATTTCATTCTGAAACTTCCTCCACCCCCTTTCAGAGGAACTTATCCATCCTCTATTGGTGACACTGATCCTAGTGGCACCATTCTGTCATTCACACAAAATTACCAGATTCTTTTTGGTGGAAAATTTCACCAAGGAGGTTTGACTCAACCACCCCTTGCAGGGAAAATCCCAATTGGAACCCAAATCCCAATTGGAACACAACCCCCGATTGGAGGACAACCCCCACCGACCCCACCCTATGGACAAAATATACCCCCATCCTTGGCCCAGTATTGGAATCATCTGATACAACATAACCCTCTATCAACTCGGGGGCAACAGCCTCCAACTACATCTGTTATACCTCCCGGTATAGGCCAACCATATCCAGGTACGTCTAATCCTATTTGGGGCTCGAACGCTCAACTCTATGCCCCCATTCAAGGGTACAACCCTATGAGTTACTTGCCTCCACAACAACCACCGAATCTGCCTGGATCTTCGCATTATATGTAGACTACTTATGGTCCCACTGGTTTTCCGATGGGACTCCCTCCCCAAAGCCACCAGTACCCACATGTGAATAGACAGTTACCTTTCTTAGCCACCCTGGACCTCCCGGATCTGTCGAGGCTTTTAAATGCTCCGATCCGTCACTCTCCCCAATGGCCCGCTATACTGGACAAGCTACCGTCTGACATTCCTAAATTCAATGGAAAAGCAGGAGAGGACCCGAACAATCACGTCATGACTTTTCACCTTTGGTGCTCATCCATTTCCTTGATGGATGAATCTATTTGTTTACGCCTTTTTCAACGAACTCTCACAGGTTCTGCAGTGAAGTGGTATATAGAATTACCATGAGGTTTCTTCGCTGACTTCAACACCCTCGCTATGGCTTTCCTCACCCACTACCAGTTACCGATCCGTTATGAAACAGGGACCGAGATTTTGAGTTTTTTCAAACAAAACAAAGCCACTCATATCTCCGATCACATTCATGAGTGGCGACATAGACGACGTCTCATCAAAATCAAACTTCCTGATCAGTTACTGGTAGAGTGGTTCACAAAATCATTTGTGAATGACATCGGTCGTGACATCGCCATGGGTGGAGTTGTCACGAAAGAATAGGCCATTAGTCGTGCTCAATACCTTAACCTCGTTTACTCACAAACAGGTACTCTTTACGACTTACTCCCTGATGCACCTCGTCCTTCCACTTCCACCACTTCAACTACTCCCGCTGCTTCTCATGCAGCTGATGGTGTGATTGACACTTTCCATGCCCAACCACATTCTGTCCAAACCTCTAGCGACAACCCCAAAACCACTTCTTCTAATGTTCAAAATGCTGCGTCTCCTACCCCTCCCACGAACAAGACTTCAGAGGTAAATGTTGTTCAATCTACCCCTGCTGGTAAAAACAAATCCAGAAAAGGAAAGGGTAGGAATAAGGAGGACAAAAATACATCGCAAGAAAAGAGAACCAAAACACCTCCCATTGACGATAGGGATAAGCACAAACCCCGATACCCTTGTCTTATCTGTGCTGATGATCACTACACTAAGGATTGTTCACGACATGCCGAGGTTAATAAGTTCCTTCAAGGGGCCCCGAAACCACCCACTCCAGCCTTTTTGTCACAACCCTTCCCTTCTCAACAACAGGCCCAATTGGTCATTTATGACCAACCATCCCCCTCCACTACATCTTATGTATTAATGTGTACAGGTGATTCAAAACAAAGTGACATCACTCTTATCACTCGAGCCAAAGATTATTCTTCCTCCAAAGAGAAGGTTGATGCTACACCTCCTTCGTTGGTCCAAACATCTCCTATGACTCCACCTACCAATGGTCCTCTTCATATTGAATGACCGAGCCTTGACACAGTCATTCACCCTCCTCCAAAGGGCGTCATTTGAAAATCGGCTTTCAATCCTCATGCCCGTGCTGACCAGAACTATAACATTGTTGAATATCTGGCCCAAGCACCATCTGCGATGTTAGCCCTCGAAGTCCTTCAAAGTTGTCCCATACAACGGAAGGCACTGTTGAAAGCTATCGGTGGAATCGACTGGACGGATACGAATTTAATAATTTTTGACTTGGAAGATCACATTCGAAGGTTACCCCCTCAACTCGCATTCCAAATACAAGTGATTGTCTCTGACAAAAACATTTGTAGAACTGTTATCGATGAGGGTGCCTCGACGTGTGTCATGTCTATTGCCTGCTGGAAAGCCATCAGTTCTCCCTCTTTGACTGAATCCCATAACACACTTAAAGCCTTCAATGGCTCCGGTTTCAAGCCTTATGGTGTCCTTCCTTCATTGCCAATCATGTTAGAAGGCAAAACGGTCCAAGTTGAAGTGGAAGTCTTCGACGCTCCTCTCGATTACAACCTCCTTCTCGACCATAGCTGGATTGATTCCATGCGTGCAGTTGTGCTGACACTTTTTTGTGTTGTACATTTCCCACATCAAGGGAAGGTAATTACTGTCGGCCAATTAGCCTTCTTTAACTCAGATACACGCACTGAAAACATACCGTTTATTGCCAAAATCCCTCTGGGATACGAGAACATAGGTGTGGGACTTCTTAAAGACTCTTCGTTAATGGGTACCTTCCCCATCCCACCGTCCGATGTTCCATATCCATATGTCGCTTCAATCAACATGATCTCCACCGGAACCCTTGCATCTCACGACCCATGGATGGTACCCGAACTCGGCGATCATCTTCGTTATGGCGACAAAATTCCTTTGAGTCCGGTCGAATACACCTATCAGACCATTCAATTAGCAACCCCTTCTACCCCCTCTCTTGGTGATTTATCTCTGGATCCTTTCTGCATCATTTTTCCCATGGACGAGATGATTATGTCTGTCATGGAAGACACCCCCTGGGACAATGGACATCACCGTTCCATCCTCTTCCTGGAACAACACACCATCGCGAGTTACCAATAGATATCGACTCCATCGACCATTTTCGTCATTTCCATCATTCCCGAGTCCACACACGATGTGTTTTCCGAAGGGAGCTTAAGCAATATTTCACCCACTATTCCCCTCGACATATCCATCAAACCTGGAATTGTCAAAAATGTGCATATCGGAGCTTTGTGTTCCCCTGACGAAATCGTCACCTACAAGTCACTTTTCAAAGAATTTCGTGATGTCTTCGCCTGGAGATATGAAGAAATGTCGGGCATTGACCCCGACATTGTGATACATGAGATTAAGACATACCCAGATGCTAAACCCGTCCGGTAATGCCTTAATCCAGTCCACCCACGTAAAGTGGCCGCTATCAAGCTTGAAGTCGAGAAAATGATCAAAACCAACTTTATTTACCTGGTGGCTCTCACTAATTGAGTTTCCAATCTTGTCCCGATCGACAAGAAATAAGGCACAATCCGCGTGTGCGTTGATTATAGGGATATTAACAAAGCATGTCCTAAAGACAACTTTCCTACCCCCTTCGTCGACCAGATTGTCGACGATTGCGCCGGAAGTGAAATATTCTCTCTGATGGATGGTTTCTCCGGATATAATCAAATCAATATTGTTCACGATGACCAACACAAAACCGCTTTTATTTTTCCTTGGGGCACTTTTGCCTATCGAAAACTTCCTTTTGGTCTAAAAAACGTCGGTGCAACTTTTCAGCCCGCTATGTCTCATGCCTTCCATGATATCAAGCACATCGTGCAACCATATCTCGATGACTTACCCACTCATTCCATGCACCGTATCAATCATCCAATACACCTCCAATCCATTTTCCTCCGATGTCGGTTTTACCATATACGCTTGAATCCTCACAAATGCGTTTTCTGCGTAGAATCCAGCCAACTTCTAGGATTTATTGTTTCACATCAAGGGATCATGGAAGATCCTTTAAAGGTCGAGGTGATTCTCAATCTCCCTCTTCCTTCTTCGCTTCGCTAGTTACAAAGTTTGCAAGAGAAAACAAACTTTCTTCGTCGTTTCTTCCCGAACTATGCCAAGATAACTCTTGGATTTACGTGACTACTCAGAAAGAGGTCCGAGTTCGTATGGGATACCATCATGTTAAGAACCAAACATCAATATAGCATATAAAAACCTCAGGAAAAGTACTCAACGCCTTGAAAAAGAGATAATTTCAGATAATAAGCCTCTTCGAGGGGGAAACCTCCTT
>JZKD02S0012245.1:464243-486116 GCA_000966675.3 Picea glauca
GGTATAATTACAAATAATGGCTTAAAGCCGACATAAATAAAATAACATTACTAATCTAAATTACAACTAATGGCCTAAAGCCAACATAAATAAAATAGCATTACTAATCTAATATACCCCAATTAAGGGGTAATGAGCCAATATTAGGGCTTTATACATCGCAAACAAAGCTTTTGAATCTCTGAAACTATCCCTGACACGTGCTTCGCTTCTCTTCCCCCCCGATTACAGTTGCGATTACTTCCTCTACCTCACAGCCTCGGATTACACCATCGCTATGGTTCTTGTCCATGAGGATGATTCTCATGATTCTCATGTTATCTATTACTTGAGTCAAAGTCTAATTCCTACTGAAACCAAATATTTACATGTCGAAAAATTGGCCTTGGCAGCCATCCAAGCAGTCCAATGTTTCCAGCACTATATTCTCTCTCGCAAGACTATGGTAATTTCTAACTGCAACCCTATGCAACACATTCTCACCCATCAACTTCTAGGGGGAAAATAATCCAAGTGGATTGTGATACTACATGAGTTTGACTTAGAATTTGAACATGCTAAGTCCAATAAATCCTTAGTTTTTGTCGAGTTGATATGCGATTTTCCCTACTCTGAAACGAAAAATGTAGCAGTCAATTCATTACCTGATGAATCTCTTTTCCTAATTAGTTCCGACGATATTTGGTATGGAGATATCATCATATATCTCCAAACCCAGACTTTCCGGCCCAATTTATCCAGTACTGGCCGACATCGAATACGCTACCAAGCCCATCAGTATATTATCCTTGGTGACACTCTTTATCGTCGTGGGATTGACTCGATTTTTTGACGCTGCCTCATGTTTGATGAAGCCGAGAAAGCCTTAAATGACTGCCATTCTGGAGCCTGTGGTGTTCATATGTCCATGTATGCTACTGCTCAGAAGATCTTACAAGCAGAGTATTTTTGGCCTTCTTTATTTAATGATTGTATAATTGTCGTCCAAAAATACCACGCTTGCCAGACCTACAACCATAAAATACGGTCACATCCTTCTCCTCTTCACCCTGTGGTCTCCATTGGTCCCTTTGTGAAATGGGATATTGATTTCATGACATGTCACCCCCAATCGGCCGGGAGGCATGGATACATTATTGTAGCCGTAGACTATTTTACGAAATGGGCATAGGCGATGCCAACATTTGACAACACCGAAAATACTGCAACATTATTCATTTTCAATCACATCATAGCTCATTTTGGTGTTCCTCAAGCTATCGTCACTGATCACGGTATCCACTTTAGAAAATTCATGATGTTCGAACTCATTGAAAAGTTGGGTCTTCGCCATGAAAACTCAACGCCTTATTACCCACAAGCCAATGGCCAAGTCGAAGCGATTAATAAAGTCCTCATAACCATGCTTCAACGAATGATAGGGATTCACAAAACAAGTTGGCACACAATGTTGTTTTCAGCATTGTGGGCTTATTGGATGTCCGTTAAGTCTGCTACCGGGTTTACACCATTCCGGTTAGTTTATGGTCTAGAAGCCAGCATGTCGATTGAATGTGAGATACCCTCCCTAAAACTAGCCGTCGAACTCCTACCAAACACTTCTGCTGAGGAAGAATGTCTGTTGTATCTCATGCGATTAGATGAAACTCATCGCGATGCCGCCCTAGTCATAGAATCCCAGAAGAAACATGTCAAGGCCCAATACGACACACATGTCAAGCCTCGCGTTTTCTTCGAAGGAGATCTGGTTCTTCTTTATGAACAAGATCGAGATATGCTAGGAGCTGGGAAATTCGAAGCTATGTGGCGAGGTCCTTATATCGTTAAATGAGTTTTGGACAAAGGAGCTTACGAGTTAGTAGATTACGATGGTATCCCTTTGAGTGAATCTAGAAATGGGTTGTACTTAAAGAAGTACTATGCCTAAGATCACCTGCGCATGAGTATTTGTATTTTATTGTATCATACTTCTTGTGTGTTACTGTAGTATGCTTTTTTCGTTATCTGGTCTCTTCCCTTATGTTACGTTGTGTTTGGTTTCTAGATGTTAGAGTCTTTGCTACCCCACATTGGCTTCGCTGATGGCACTAGCCATAGTACTCAGAACCTTGCTTCTGTTGCTTGGGAAATTTACGCCCCTACAAATAAACTTATCACTCTATGAGGTGTGTGTCTCGGTTGTGTGACCAACAATATTGCAGAGTATAGCGCCGTTATCAAATTGTTGATTGATGCTATCTCGCTCGGTATCCGTCACTTGGTTGTACGAATCGATTCGCAGCTAGTAGTACTATAGTTAAGTAATGTCTATGCTATTCAAAGTCCTACTTTATTAAGGGTATATTTACGAATTCTCCTCCTGGAACGTTATTTTGATTATATTGAGTATCAACATATTCCTAGATGTCTAAATACATTAACTGATGCATTAACTAACTATGTATTAGACAGACATTTGGGCCATTTATAAACCAATCACATTACATGTATCACATTACACAAGATAAGCCGGTAGAAGTCGTATATATGTATATAATGATCAAAAGTTTTTTACAAAAAAATTCTGTCCAAGGACCAAAATTTCAAAATCTGAAGCTCATAGCTTCTACAAAGTAGTGTCATGGGTGACACTCATGATAACACACGACTGCCTGGGAAACCCTACGAAGAAGTCGACCAATAGACTCTGACACACCCACCATATGACGCTGATAACGCCGAGGGACCTCTCTGATAGGCATGTCTGGAATGTCAGCAGTCAACCCCTCTAAGTTTTTCTCCATTGCCTCATAATATTCAACATCCCATCGTGGTACTGGAGCTACCTCTCCTCGTCGATGAATAGGAGATGTACCTGGAGGTCGGTATGGCCCCACATCTGTGTCATTCAAAAGAGATTTTCGATCAGTTCTTGGGCAAACATAAAAACATTTGCATATGATAAAACTCACAAAAACATTTAAAAAGTGAAAAAATGTGTACTTCTTACCTAGATCTCCCCACTGAGCATCCTCAGGTAGGGCCAAGTCCGTATCCCCTTAGAAATCCAACCCGACATAGGCATAATCGTCGACCATCAACATCTATGGCCGCAACCAGTCAAAGAATGAATCGTTATATTTGATGATTGGCCGAGCTACATGTCAGGCCATGAGGTTGCACCACCTCAACATCCTCGGATCCTCTAGAGTGTAAACCCCACTCAACTTGCAACCTCAACAAGGGAACCCTCTCAAGAAAGAAGGAAACCAAAAGTGATCTGTACCCGAATTTCTTCAGGTCGTCTTTCCTGCATTTTTTCAATGCCTCTTTATTCTACGAAGGACTGCGTCTGACCAGTTAAAGACCCGAGGCTCAGTACACTCTATGGCGTACTGAAAATATCTTTGGAGATCCATGTGTGGAGCAACGCTCCTAGCCATATGAGCAATGGTGAGCATGATGGTGTGTAGGGTTAAATCATAGACCCCCCAAATGACCACTTTTCCTTTGCTTCTTTCTACCTCTAAAACACAGTACTAACAACAATGCTCACTCATAGGCAGCCCACCACCTTGGCTATCGGTCAAGCTAGCATGGTACCCATGCCGTGACAGTATTGTTAGGAAGTAAACGTCCTCGATATCCAAGGACAATGTGTGGAACTCCACGTGGAATACTTGTTGGTCCACGTCCCACATATGAACGAGATACTCCAACAACCTGACTTGGGCCCTCATACCCAGGATCCGAAAGAATTTCAAGAGACCACAGTCTCGGAATGTGGCAACGGTGCCTGGGTTATTCCTAGAAATAACATCATTCTCTTCATGCTCTCTTTCATGCCACTCCAGAACCATCATGATGGTCAAATGCCAACACAAGAACCATAAGAAGAGGGTCAACAACTCTTTTCAAGCCTTGACACATTTTTCATTGAGCAAAAATCAAATCAAATTTTCATTTTACGGCCCTCGCAGGTGCCCCTTTAGCATAGTGTGAGGTTCTCATAGGTGCCTTTGGGGCCACTTGCGAGAATCATGCATTCTCGCAGGTCCCGTATGGCTAGGATGCGAGAACGCCTGGGCGCAAGTTTTGGTCCTAAAGAAAACTCAAAAACTTGAAATTCGCCAATGAAAACAAAAAATTGAACCACGAAAAAGGTAGAAGATAGGGAGCTTACCTCACTGATGGAGATGGTTCTCCAAACAGTTGCTTGTACCTTCCGCAATTGAGCACTGAAATTCAAGGGAAAAAGAGGGGTTTTGGGCTAAATTCTTAGAAAAGTCACAATGCCTATGGTAAAAGAGATTTTACCCACTTATATTTACTTTTTACCATTTTTGTTGATTTTTATAATTGTTTTATTCATTAAACTTAATGCCTAATAGACCTATGAGTGTGACTTTTTGCAGATATGATGACTTTGAAGGAGTACGGATATTTTCTCTTTTTCATCGTATGTTTAATTATTTTTTATGGTTTTTAGAGAAAACCTCGAGCTTGGTCTTTGTTCGTTCTCATGCTCGAAAATATATGAGAATGTAATCGAGCACACTTTTATCACTTTTTCGGGCTCATAAAGGTTAGACGAAAAATGAACCCCCTGGAGTCCTCTTTAAGCTCTTTTCAAACGCTCTAAATATGAAAAGATTGCCGAACAATCTTGCTATTTTCATGCTCGTTAAAGTATTTGAAGAAAACATTTGTTCGGCGATAATTTATCTCTTTTTTAGTCTCATCAGACTACTTTACAAAAAATGCACTGAGAGAGTTCTCTTTTGAGTGTTTTTCCAGACTCTATAATCATGAAAAACCTGCGAGTTTTCTATCTTTGGACTCGTTAAACAAACATCGAAAGACCCGTAATGGGACCGAACCACTCCTTCCTAGGGTTCGTTAAAAATACTTCGAGGGACTCATCCGAAGGATGAGCTTATATCAATAAGAATATGTTATCCTCCTCAAGCTTGCATAAAAATAAAGAGGTACTCGCCAGAAATGGTGGGAGAAAATTTGGGAAATGGATGTGTTTTCGTATTCATATTATTGGAAGTAAGTGTCGCTCTTGAACATGACACCCCCTATTCATTATCTGAAGCCAGTTTGAGAAATCCATTTGTCTCTCATTCGACTTGCTACAAGGTCATATCCTGAGTCGTCTCTGAGTCAGTGCTGCCAAATCATTTGTCGTGTCGTTCATATGTTCAAGAGAAGTTCATTTGAAACCTCTATTGAGTCAGACATCTGCAGTTGTCCATTCTTACCATGTCAGCCTTCCTTGTGTCCATGTCCATCTATATTCATACTCTGTTTCACCTTCAAACTCTGTTACTTATTTAATGTCATTGATGGGGGATACATCAAGGCCCTCTTGTGACGAGTTTTGTTCTGTCGACTTCAGCTTATTATCCAGAAACAAGACTTAGAAATTATTTGGTACCTTGGAACTTGCATGCCTCAATGGCAGGTTATCTCACTTTCGACAGTGGGTTTTCATCATTGACCCTTGATCGAGAGATTCCATTGAATGTTCGACCGTAGCTCATTTATTCACATTCATTGGATTGTACTAGTGTACCTTGGGAGTCATTGACATTAATGGTGATTTCCCTCGCACTTGTTAACGGTTGCATCAATGACCGGTAATCAAGTGGTTTCTACCATGTTCGACTTCGACACATGTAATCACATGGTTAGATTCGTACTTTCAGGTGATGGGATTAAAGACCCTGGGTTTCATCTTTTTGACCCAGGCTACAATGGAGTATGTATGATTTGCATCGACACATAGATCCACTTTGTATGTGTCATGGCTATGTCGTCTTAATTTGAATCTTCCTGCATAGATCCACAATGTATTCTTGGTGGCTATGCGATACTTTGATGGCATGGATCCACGGTATATGATTGGTGGCCATGACCCACGTTCATGATGTCATCCATTTGTGATATGAGTATGGGGATGCCTACCTCATAACTGGTATTATATTCTATAGATGCTTGGTTGTTTGTAGGTTTCCGATTAGGTGCACTCCTGGTTTCTGACACACACACACGCAGTTTACAAAGTATTTCGATTGTCAATGATTCTGGCCTCATACTTTGGGGGGCATTCTTTTACACATGATTTTGGTCACCTTGGTGATGTATTAACAATGGTGTATTCAGGCTCCCAACAAGGACTTTTTTCCTGAGAAAAGTGGACCTTGTCTCCTTCCAAAAACATATTTTCAAAGTGAGTTCGCAGGCTGCATATGACCTAGGGTGCGAGAATACCTTGTTCTCATAGGCCACCTTCATTTAGGGTGCGGACTTCTCACAGTTTGATCCATACACAGGGTGTGAACCTGTTTTCAAGCTTGGAAAAAAGAAGAGGTATCGAGGGTTGTAGAAGAGAATCTTCTAGAAAATGAGTTGGAATTCATATGGTTGTCATTTTACTGACTTCTCAGATTTGATGGGATCATCCTCATCCATGTAACCATCTCTCCTTCTTCTATATATTGAAAGGTTTCTCCTGGAAAAGGTTAAGCAAGATTAATTGAAGAATTGGTGAAGGAATTGTGTGAAGAACCCTGCTTAGACAGAAGCTTGGAGACTCTAGTTGGTCTATCAAGAGGAATTGGATCTTCTTCATGCAAGTTCAGAGCAAGTGTGTGTGTTGGAACCAAGGGTCACTGAAAGGAAGCTTGCGACATCAAGGTGATCAGGTTGTATCTTCTACTTTCAATTAATATGATACATCGGCACGTCCTTTTCCCATAAAGTCGTTCTTACTTTATTGTGTAATTCCTTGATCATATGCATAAGTTGACGTTGAATACATTTTGCTATATTCACTTTGGTCGGTTTGTGTTGTCTTGGACTTGACCTCATGAGAGAACCAAAGTGAAGCAGGAGCAATAGAGACTTAAGGAAGCGATACAAAGGTATGTCACTTGCTCCTCCTTACTAGCAGATTCAATGAATGCAACTTTGGGAAAGAGTCATGTCCTGTCCTGTTTTGTTCTAGATCCAGGTGGATCTAGGGAGATCTGTTAGTGTCCGCACCTACCGATTAGTCTGATAACAACCATAATTATCTCCATATTGAATAAGTTCCCTTGCCCAGGCTATCTTTCTCTTGTGGGATATTGTCATATGGGGAGGTTCTTGAGATTCTATTATGTCATGATATTCTAGAATATCCTCATCAGGGGAAGTTATGACTTCCCTCATTGGTTTTTCAACTCTGGGAGCCACAAGTTATTCTTCATATACTTCTTCAAGTTGGCATTTTCTTGATTTATTAAGTGTTTCATCATCATCAAAGGTTACATCTCTGCTGATCTAGAGATGATGGTAACCTAGTATGTATATTCTGAAGGCCTTGGAGACCTCACAGTATCCAACAAATATTTCCTTATTTTCTGAGGGGTCCATCTTAGTTTTCTTTTCTTTCAGAATGTGTACAAATATGGGATAACCAAATATTTTGAGATGGCTTACTTCTGGCTTCTTTCTGGAGAACATCTCTTTAGGGGTATTGAACCCAAGTGCACTATGGGACAATATGTTCTGTACATACATCGTTGTTCTTTCTACTTTTTCCCATAAGTGCATTGGAAGGTCTTGATCATGGATCATAGTCTTCAGTGCTTCCAATATATTTCCGTTCTTTCTTTCTACTACACCATTTTGTTGAGGATTGTAGGGAGTAGTGATATCCCTCTTGATCCTAACATATTTACAAAATTTTACGAAATCTTTTGAGGTGTATTCTCCTCCATTATCTGACCTGAGTATCTTGATATTTCTTTTAGAGAGATTCTCTATCAAGGCTTTGAATTCCTTGAATTTACCAAACACTTCTTATTTTGATTTGAAAACGTAAACCCATGTTTTGCGAGAATAGTCATCAATAAAATATACATAGTATACACACCCACTGATGGAGGTTGATGGAATCGGGCCACATACATCTAAGTGAATGAGCTCTAGGACTCCTTCTGCTTTACTGTTTCTCTTCAAGAATGAGTTCTTGATGTTCTTTCCTTGTACACATCCGTTTCACACACTTTCATGGTCAACCTTGAATTTTGGTAGACCCATGACTACATTTCTTACATATGGTAATGACTTGTAGTTAATGTGAGCTAGTCTTCTATGCCAAAGTTCACAGGGATTCTCAATGGAATGAGTCAAGGCTACTTCTGAGTGACCTTTTATCTTATACAAGACACCTTCTTCTTTTCAAATAACAATTGCTTCTTCCATGGTTTTTCCTTTGGGCCACATAAGAACTTATCCATATATGAAATCAACTCTAAAGCCTTTCTTATCTAAAGCTAAGATAGAAAGTAAGTTCTTTGTAAAACCTGGTACATATAGTACATCCTTCATCTTCATTGGGGTTCCTGAATCAAGTTTGTAATTTGATTCTCCTACTCCTTTGATAGGGTATTGATAATTGTCTCAAAGTGTAACTTCTCGGGAAAGTTATTTTCTGTAAGGAAAGAGAGAATGTCTCTTTGACCTGTCATGTGCTTGGAAGCACCACTATCTATGAGCCAAGTGTCCTCACTAGGTGACACTGATCCTGAGAGGGTAGAGATTAAGACATAGTCTTCAATCTATTATTTTATCATCTTTGTGGGTGTCTCTTCATCTTCAACTATGTGGGAATGGCACCTCTTGTTTCTCTTCTTGTATTCTTCTCTTATAGCTGGACAATTCTTAGCAACATGTCCCATCTTGTCACAATTGTAACATTGGTAGGATGAGAAATCATTTTCTCTTCTTTGACGTTTCTGAAACTTTTGGAATCTCCTTAGAGGGTGAGATTCTTTATGTATGAATTTGTTTGGGGGGTGAGACTCCTTATGTTGATGAGTTTCTTTATGGAAGTAAGACCTCTTCCTTCCTCCTTTAGTATGAGAAACTAGGGCCTGATCTTCATCTCTTGATAGTATTTCTTCTCTGTTAGCTACTCTTGCTTCTTCTTGAACACATTCTTCCCAAAGACTGTCAAAGTGTAGTTTCTCCTTTATGGCACAAATATTTTGGATGAATGCATCCCAAGGTGTTGTGAGACCATTGAGGGCTGTCATTATGAGTTTTTATTCATCTAGAGTATCACCATTTGCTTCTAGTTGTTCCATGAATTGTGATATTCTAGAGAAATAGTCTTGAATTATTTCTCCTTTCTGCATCCTTGTATTTTTGAGTTGAGTTCTTAGATTCATCTTCCGGTTGATGTTCTTTCCTTCATACATCATGGTTAGGGCATCAAACATTTATTTTGGAGTCTTCTTTGAATCCACTTGAGGAATCAAGTGATCTTTAATATAATCTGCAATGATTCTTTTGGCCCTAACTATGTCCTTTTGGTGTTTTGCTTTAGTTGCAACATCGATAAGTTATGGCACATCTTATTTAATGAATATTGCTAGGTCATTCTCTTCAAGAATGAGTGGAATCCTATACTTATAGGCATGAAATTTTTCCACACCTTCTAGCTTGTCAACAAGCTTAGTGATTGCAAACATCTTTACCTGGAGCTAGGAAAATGACCAAAAATTGAAAATGCTTAGAATTTAATTTTGAACTTACCAGGAGGTGTGCTTGGCTGAGGCGAGTATCTTGGTGTAGTTAGATTTTAGAAAATCCAATTTTTTCCCCTTCAAACTTGACCAGCGGAATTCTGGACTAGTACTTCTGGTACTGGTTCTAGTTTCTTGGTTTTCTGGTACCAGTGAAAACTAGGGTTTCACTTTTTGGGAGTTCTATCCACTGAAAAAGTGCGTTGAGGCTTCCAAAGAGTTTTCTAGGCTAGGGAACACTTACTTGATGAGTTTTAGGCTGAAATTCCTCTTCAATAGAAAACCCTAATTTTCTTGTATGACAACAATGATGTTTTTGCTTATCTAGTGAAACATTCTCTCTTCAACTTAGCTCTGATACCATGTTAAGGTTTAAGCTATTATTATGTTTCTTTTCAATTTACTAGATAACCATAACATAGATAGGATCACTGAGAGAAACACAATCACAAGATACACAAAATTTATCCTGGGAAACCCTCATGGGGGAGAAAACCCAACAAAAACTTCCTTAATATAGATAGATAATACAATGCCAAGAAAATAAACCAAAACACTAGAGAATATCCAAGACTGAGCAATGAACCTCTCTCTTCCTTCTTCTCCCAACTACAATGCCAAACTTACGCACTGGATGAGTGAATGAGTGAGTGAGATAATGAGGCTCTGGATTCCTTTATTTATACAAACTGGCATGTGCTGGAAGGGTGTCTCTTCACTGGGCAGGGCCGAATTGTCTTATTAGTGGTTAAAAATACTTTAATTAGCCTGGGGGTCAACTTCCTAATTTGCACAATATATTTAGGATTTGACCAATCCACAAAAGGGGATTTAGTCAATTACAATGTCTGACATGATCAATCCACAAAAGGGGATTGATCTAATGAATAATAACTCAATAATAAATAGAATACTCTTTGTAGTTACAATATTTCAGCAAAAGTCTCTACTGGCGTTGCTGCTAGCGAGAGCATAATGAGTCAAATTGTATCCTATATAACTTGTCTTTCCTTACTCCAATGACCTGCTCAGATCCCTTACCTAAGTGTTTTGATTTAATGTAAGGCCTTCGGTCCTTGAAGTATACTTCATAACCTTTGTCTTCTAAAACTGAGACTGAGACATGATTCTTTTTTAAACCAGGAATATAGAGAAAATCTTAAAGATAGAGAGGTTTACCTAACTCCCTATCAAACTTTATAGTTCCTATTCCCTTTGGATGGTACGCATAATCATCACCCAAAAAAATCTTGAACCCAAATTCTCTTTTTCTCAAACTGCTGAAGTAGTGTTTATGGCTAGTCATGTGACTGGAAGCTCCATTGTCTATGTACCAAACATCCTTTGTTTAGGTACAAGAAAGACATGATTTGAAGACATCCTCTACCATTTTATCTTAATATATGGATTCTTTTCTTGTTGAGGGTTGTTCGATTTAACCTAGCTCTAATACCATGTGAAAATTTTATAAAATAAAATACACAGATTTAAATAAGCAAACAACCACTCAACACAGGACTACACCATAATTTTATTTATATTTTTGTATTTAATATTAACAAGAAATTCTTACAGCTCATGTGCTGACTGTACAACTAGGGTTCGTTTCTTACTATATGGCTTGACTTCTACTGTATGACTAGATTCTCGCTATACAAGTTGACACCTGCTGTCTCTTTACTGTTTTGGAGGATAAAAAGAATATCCGTCCCTTTTCTAGGCAAAAGAAACTGGCCCTAACTCGTGTTAAAGTTTTACTTATAAAATTAACAGTTACAATTATTCTCCTTTAGCACATTAGCTACATAAATAATATCACTAAAAGAGAGGCAATCACATAAACAATAGAGACACACAGATTATCCTAGGAAACCTCATGGGGGAGAAAACCCCAAAAAAACTTCCTCAATATAGATAGACCAAAGACCAAACAAAATATCCTCCTCTACTCCTTCACTAGGAAGAGTAGTGCACCACTTAACCAAGAAATACCAAGAGATAAAACCAAACCCTCCTTGACGTCACTCCTAGTTGCAACAATTTCTCCTCCAAGACTTGCGCACTGTAGAGTTGTTTGGTGAGTGTGTCCAAATGAGGCACTGACCTCTCTTATAAATAATGGTATTGCCAGCCTATAATTAGGTCTGGGATGACCTGTCACTTTACCCTCTTAATTTACATTTAATTGTCAAGGAACAAAAGAGATGACTTTTCCAAAGCCACAATAGGACCTAATTAATAAATATAATATAAAAATATTATTCAACATTCCCTCTTAGGTAGAATATTATTTGAAGTTACAATATTTCAACAACTCGTTCTTCCTAAACCACTGTTCGATTGAGTCTAATCGAACCTCCCTTGGCCGCACCCAGTCCTCATGAATTTGACCATACAATCTTGTACGAGTATTGTCTACTTCCCTCAGGATCGAATGATGCTACTCCCATCTATCCGAGTTTTCTCATCTCTATTCTCAAGTGTATTGAGTTTCTCCCCTTTTAAATCTTAGGTCAATTTGTGTGATGCTAGAAAAAATATCCTAGCCATTAGATATTGATTTAGATCAATGGATGGGATTTATTCCTTCATTGAGATAAATTAGATTAACTTTTTATGTTCTCACCACATAGAGACCTTAGCCTCACTATAAAGGTTCTAACAATTCCTTGCCACTAAAACCCTAGTCACCATTGACCCTGCACCTTTTTGTCGGTGGCCCTCCTAGACTTGGATTCAGGATGGGGACCTTCCCTCCTTCTGTTGAAGCTGCCTTCTAGGCTCTCGTTATCTCTCTTGGAAAGGTGACAACGAAGTTTTATCTCTAAAAATTTGTCAAGCGCTTGGATTTGATTTTGAAAGTTTCTCTCCTAGTAGTTGCTTCATGTCTCAAATATTTGGCCCTGGTTGAAAGGGGTCTAATCAGTAAATTTACTAGATTATGGCTATATCACCTTTCCATGGACATATGGATGCAGGAAAACTAGATGGCTCTGATTAAAGGAAATATTTCCTACTACTTTTTCCGTCGAGGGTTTTACACATTTCTCTTTGAGCTCAAGGAAGATTGGGATCTAATATTCATAAATGGCCCCTACATTATGGATTCCAAGGGAATGTACCTCAACAAATGGACCCTTGATTTTGATCTTGATGTTGATGTTCCCTCAGTAGTGTCGGTGTGGGTTTTCCTACCTCAGGGTGTTGATATTATGGTAGTTGCGGGAGGTATTTGCCTCCATGTGTAAACTTGACGAGAATAAAATATTTCGGGAAGCAAGAAGAAACCCTAATTAGTTGGATAATAACCCTATAAGAAAATTCGGCTCAAGAGGATAAATTGTATTAGGTTATTAGCCTCCAAGAGAAGAAGTCGGCTAAAGGAAATATTATATACTAAGTAAATTGGCACCCAGAATGAGAAGTTGGCCCAGGAAATATACCAAATTTAGTATAAATACAGGAGGCCAATATTCATTCAAGCAAGCATTCTCATAACTGCAGAGCACACTTATGCGCACTGCAATTGGGCAGTTTTGTGCGCAAGTTCTGGAGAAGTTTCTATCGCCAGTCTATAGTTTTGGTTTTCTCTGGGTTTGGACTTTCTGATTAGTTTTTGCTATTCTTTCTTGGTTCACTATTCTTGGAGAGAGGTGCGCTATCTTGTTTGGCTATCTATCCTAGGGTTTTCTTCCATAATGATTCTTTGTCAAAGTTAAGGTGCTCGGGGGTGGATTCAGCCTATGGTTGGGTGACAATAGTGATATTGTCTATGGTTAAATGAGCACATCCATTATATTCTAACAGGTTATGGGCCCACACCTCCTTCATTCAGTCTAACCACTGGAAGGGAGCATAGCCATAAGGATACTAAGCTCATTGAAGCAGTGTCACTAGGGTTTCTAGTAGGAGAAGTCACCAAATCACTGCCGCTAGGGTTACTAGCAGGTGCAGTTGTAGAAACTCTAATCCTATTGTTGAGGCACCTTAAGTGAAGGGATTGACCTAATTTTCGGATAGACTAGTGTGCCCTAACCTAGCGCATCTCCTGGTGCTCTCAGCAAGCCAAGACATCAAGTTTGAGTTTTTGGTCAAATCTAGGGTT
The DNA here is from genome assembly GCA_000966675.3 of Picea glauca. NCBI lineage: Eukaryota > Viridiplantae > Streptophyta > Pinopsida > Pinales > Pinaceae > Picea > Picea glauca. The sequence continues at coordinate 477,912 of JZKD02S0012245.1, forward strand.
GACCAAGTCAAAGTAACCATGACTTACTCTATGAAGTCAGAAAATAAGTTAGATGGGGATTACAACTTCAGAGCGTGGAAGATAAGGATTGACCTCATCCTTGCCAATAATAAAGCACTGGATATCGTGAAAGGAAAGATCATGGAACTAGAGTTTGAAGAAGGAAAAGATAAGGAACCACAAAACGTTGCAATTATGGAGAAGTTCAAAGACAATGAAATCAATGCCATGAGTATCATAGTGGACTCTATAAAAGACCACTTGATACCCTACATATCCCATCTTGACTCATCTAAGAAGATGTATGATGCCCTGACAAACCTCTTCTCAGTCAGAAACATCGAACAAGTAATGAGTCTAAAGAATGAGCTCCATGACATGAAGATGAATGATGATGACAACATAACATCATATTTTGTGAGAATCCCTTAGTTAAGAGATCAAGTACAAGCTATTGAAGAGATCATTTCATAAAAGGAATTTGTAAACATAGTACTCAACAGTCTTCTCAAGACATGGGATGCATTTTCCGCAAGCATGAACACAAGGAAGGAGTATCACACATTTGAAGAAATTTGGACTTGTTGTGCACAAGAAGAATCAAGGATTAGCTCAAAAGAGAAACCCCAAAATAAATACGATGATCAAGCCTTCACAACAAGATTCAAGTATTCCAGGAACAAAAGGAAGTTTGGTTCAAGGAAGAAGTCAAATCAAGAGAAACATATGCCAGAAATAAAATGCTTCAACTGTCAAAAGTATGGTCACTACAAGAATCATTGTCCCGAGCTAAATAAAATGAAGGAGATACATGAAGCATCCGTTTCCGAAGAAAGGAAACCCTCAAGGAAGACTAAGAAGGATGAAACAAATTTCTTCTTCTAAGACAAGGTAACAATACTCTTCATAGTTCTTGTACATACCATGTTTACATAGTTTCTATACATATTTTTCATATCTATAAGATGTTCAAAGAAAAATATATACCTATGGAAGAGCAACAAGATAAGGATTGCTATCACAATAAAATACAATACACATGAAAGGATGAAGTACATCAACAACCACTGGTAACAATTCATGTGGAATCTATTACATAAGGAACAACTGCAAGATAAGTTAGAATCATAATCAATCTTGAAGAAACCTAGAATAAGTAAAGACATAAAGAAGTCAACAATCAAGAGTAAATTGGAAAAATACTTGTGACACTTTATAGAAGGCAATAAAGGATGCAGACGAAAGCGTGGAATCTGTTAGATGGAGGGAGTTGATTATATATTTCCAAAAGAAGAACATGCATTCATACATGAAGAAAGGATTAGGATGGAGATAATCCTATGATCCATTGAATATGATGGAGTATATATCCATGGTAGCAACCATGAAAAGAAATACGTGTTTAGTTTGACTTTAGAAGAAGTCTTCTTCGAAAAGAAGCCTTAAAGTATCCCTGGTTGTCCATCCACATCCATGATCCTATGATGAAATGAATAAGTTGGAATCTTCAAGGCATGGAATCTATAGAAAACTCCATGGACCTAAGAGCTAAAGAAAATCATAAGGAAGAAGATGAAGATTCCAAAAGAGAAAGAAAAGACAGAACAACCAATCATTGTATTGAGAATCACAAGACTACTAGCCTGACCTGAACTCGCTAAAAGAAATCAAGCAGAGGAACTGAAATTTGTGATGAAGAATAGTGTATGGAAGACTTATGAAATAAAGCATTGCGATATCCAGAACTAGAGGTTCTCCCATATGGAGGGAGAAGACTATGATGATTGTTTGTTCCAGTAAACCAAACATACCTCTACATGAGTCATTATATCATCCACAATATCCATGGGTTGAAGTTTACATCAGATGAATGAAAAGACTGTTCTCCAGAATAATTGAACAAAGAACGTATGTGGAACAACCTCAAGGCTTTACCAGGAAGATACCTTTGTATATAGATGGAAGAAGACAACTTGGTGGATAACCTCCAATGCACAACATAAGCGTGGTGAAAAACCTTCTATAAAAAAGATACTGTATCATTTTGGTTACTCAGAACTCAAGGATGATGGATTGTCAATCCATGAAAAATCTCTCATGATGGCAGAAGAAGTACCACTTGGATATGTTTCAGTTTGACCCTTGCCACAATGTTATGAGCTAGCAGGAAACAAAAGATGAATCTAAGAATGATATACTATAATAATCAAAGCTATATGAATCCTTCAGAGAATACCAATGTTCCAGAAAGACTGAAGTACATTGAGATCAAGCATTACACTCTCCATGATGAAGTCTAGAAAAGAGAAAGTGGTTCTCAAATATATATCTCCATAGATGAGCAGATAAGCAAAAATTTTGGTAAAGCCTCTGTCCAAGATAAAAGAGTTTGTGTACTCAATCTGGAGCTCATGGAGACGACTTCCTTATTGAAAGAGGAAGAGATGACTCCCAGGTTGGGAGGGAGAACTGATGTGTTATTGATTTATGGACAGTCATTTTTCAGTTCAAAAAATGGTCTAGGATGAGCAGTTCCTTTCCAGTTCGGAAAGCGGTTTGAGATTTCTGACGGACAAGCATTTTCCAGTTCGAAAAATGGTCCAGATTGAACGGTCATTTTCGTAATGAAAATGGTTCGATGGATTACTGATGTAACATAGACAACGATTCTCCTTGTGGTTAACATGGAGAATGGTCTAGGACAGTCTCTCTTCCTGATGGTCACTCTTATTAGTGGTCAAGAAGACTGGTCCGCCTCGTCGGACAGTCATTCTTTCGAAGCTCACAGTTGTGAGCAGTTTCAAAGAATGGTCCGTTTTGGAGGTTGGTGCAGGACAGTCATTTCCTTAGGAAATGGTCTGGAAATTCATTCCCTAGTGTAGACTCATTCTCTCTAGGTTTCACTTTGTTTAGTGCCAAAGGAATGGCCCAAGTTAGTGAATGGTCCAGGTTCAACAATCAGGGACAAGCATTCCCTAGGGAAGATTCATTCTCTCTAGGTTGCACTTTGTTTAGTGCTAGAGGAATGGCCCAGATAGGTGAATGGTCCAGGCTTAGAAATTAGGAAAATTATTCTTCCTTGCTTGAGAAGAATAGTCCAAATATCTCATCATTAATGTTTTACCTTCTTAGGGCAGATGCTCTTCTAGATCTTACAGATGTGAGTGGAAGAATGGCCCAGATGATTCAGTTTATATATCATAACAATGTTTTCTGTGCAAGTTGATGATATGATTGTTATGGAGTCTGTATGTCTCCAGACAATATATGTATACTACTGTAGTGGATGTGTTCCACTGATTGTGACTTTATGTCACTGATCAAGTATCTGTATGCTACTTGGTGTGGTTGTGTACCACTGGATTGTAGTTGTGTGCTACTATGGATAGACACAGTTGTGTTCTATTGAATTACATTGTTTCGATCACCTTGAAAACTATTAGTAGTGTTGGAAATGATTATCATCTAGATGGATGATCAATGGATAAAGATTTCCCAGATGGAAAATGGTTCAGAACATTTATTCTTCTAGGACATATGTCTGGATTATAAGAATGTCTCTTGTGTCACTATGTGGAGTGAGTGACTTATCCATCATCATGTTTGATTACTCAGATGGAGTATGGTTTCAAGAGATGATGCAGCTAATGAAATTGATAGTGATGATGGTGCTCATGATCTAGTCATGAGATAGTCTATACGACTATGTTGATGCTACCGGTGTTGATATTATGGTAGCTGCGGGAGGTATTTACCTCCATGTGTAAATCCGAAGAGGATAGAATACTCCGGGAAGCAAGAAGAAACCCTAATGAGTTGGCTAATAACCCTATAATACTTGTCGGCTCAAGAAGATAATTTATATTAGGTTATTAGCCTCCAAGAGAAGAAGTCGACCAGAAATAATAATATATACTGAACAGACAGATACCTAGAATGAGAATTCGGCCCAGGTAGTTAGCCAGAATTAGTACAAATACAAGAGGCTGGTTCTCATTCTGGCAGGCAATCTTAGAATTGTAGAGCAACACTTGTGTGCATTGCAATTGCCCAGTTTTTGTGCAGGTTTGGAGGAGAGTTGTTGTTGCAACTACTTCAGCTAGCATTTACGCTTAGACGATCTCTTGGCTAGGGTTTGGACTATTTGATCATCTCTTGTTGGTGTGCTATTCTTGGAGAAAGGAGCGCTACCCCTTGTTTGGATATCTAACCTAGGGTTTTCTTCCGAAGTGATTCTCTATAAAGGTTAAGGTTCTCAGAGGGTGGCTTCAACTTATGGTTGGGTGACAATAGAGATATTGTCAATGGTAAAATGAGAACATCCACTTATATTCCAACAAGTTATGGTCCCACACCTCCTTCATTCAGTCTAACCGCTGGAATGAAACATAGCCAGAAGGATATTAATCTTGTTGAAGAAATGCCACTAGGGTTTCTAGTAGGAGCAATCACTAAAGCACTGCTGCTAGGGTTACAAGCAAGTGCAGTTGCAGAAACCCTAATCCTCTCGTTGAGGCACCTTAAGTGAAGGGATTGACCTAATCTTTGGACAGATCAGTGTGCCCTAGCCTAGCGCATCTCCTGGTACTCTCATCAAGCCAATACGTCAAGTTTGAGTTTGTGGTCAAATCTAGGGTTTGACCAAGTCAAAGAAGCCATGACTTATTCTATGAAGTCAGAGAACAAGTTAGATGGAACCAAGAATAAAGTGTTGGATATCGTGAAAGGAAATATCATGGAACCAGAGTTTGAAGAAGGAAAAGAGAAGGAACCACAAAACATTGCAGTTATGGAGAAGTTCAAAGATGATGACATCAATGCCATGAGTATCATAGTGGAATCCATAAAAGACCACTTGATACCCTACATCTCCCATATTGAATCATCAAAGAAGATGTACGATGCCCTAAGAAACCTCTTCTCAGTTAGAAACATTGGACAAATAATGAGTCTGAAGAATGAGCTCTGTGACATGAAGATGAATGATGATGACAACATAACATCATAATTTGTGAGAATATCTCAGTTAAGAGATCAACTACAAGCTATTGAAGAAATCATTTTAGAGAAGGAATTGGTAAACATAGTACTCAATGGTCTTCCCAAGACGTGGGATGCATTTTCCGCAAGCATGAACACAAGAAATGAGTTTCCAACATTTGAAGAACTTTGGACTTGTTGTGATTAAGAAGAATCAAGGACCAATGCAAAAGAGAAACCCCAAAAGAAGTACGATGATCAAGCCTTCACAACAAGATTCAAGAATTTCAAGAACAAAAGGAAGTTTGGTTCAAGGAGGAAGCCAAATCAAGAGAAAGACATTTTAGAAGTACAATGCTTCAACTGTCAAAAGTATGGCCATTACAAGAATGATTGTCTCGAGCTAAATAAAAGGAAGGAGAAACACGAAGCATCAATTGTGGAAGAAAAGGAACCTACAAAGAAGACTAAGCAAGATGAAAGAGACTTCTTCTTTTGAAGGTAACAATACTCTTCTTAGTTCTTGTACATATCTTGTTTGCATCGTCTCTGTACATATCTTGTATATCTATCTATTAGAACATAATGTGTTCCAATAAGAACTATACCTATGGAAGAACAACAAGATAAGGATTGATATCATTAGATAAAAACACATGAAAGGATGAAATACGTCAAACAAATCATGTGGAAGCTATTGCAAAATAAGCCAAATCAATCATGAAGAGACTTAGAAGAAGCAAATACAAAAAGAAGTCAACAATCAAGAGGAAATTGGAGAAAGACTTATGACATTTTGTAGAAGACAACAAGATGTAAGCGTGGACTCTGTTAAACGAAGAGGGCCAATTATATATTGCAGAAGACAATAAGGATGCAGACAAAAACGTGGACTCTGTTAGACGGAGGGAGCCGATTATATGCACTCATACATGAAGCAAGGATTAGGAGGGAGATAATCCTATGATCCATTGAATATGATGAAGTATATATCCATGGTAGCAGCCATGAAAGACAGTACGTGTCCAGTTCAACCTTAGAAGAAGTCTTCTTCGAAGAGAATATTTAAAGTATCCCTGGTTGTCCATCCACATCCATGATTCTGTGATGAAAGAAAGAAATGGAATATTTAGGGCATGGAATATACTCCATGGACCCAATATCTAAACATGAGGAAGAACATGAAGATTCCAAGAAAGAAAGAGAAGCCAGAACAACCAATCATTGTATAAAGAATCACAAGATTGTCAGCCTGATATAAACTCAATAAAAGCAATCAAGCATAGGAACTGAAAGTCGTGATGAAGAATAGTGTATGGAAGACTTATGAATGAAAGCATTGTGAGATCGAAGACTAGAGGTTCTACTAGAGGGAGGGAGAAGACTATGACGATTACTTGTTCTAGTAAACCAAACATACCTATACATGAGTCTTTCTATCATCCGCAATATCCATGGGTTGGAGTTCTACATCAGATGAATGCAAAGAATGTTCTCCAGAGAAATTGAACAAAGAGCATATGAATAGAAACCTCAATACTTTGAGGCATACCAGAAAGAGACCCTTGTATGAAGATGGAAGAAAATAACTTGGTGGAGAACCTCCAGTGCACAGCAGAAGCATGGTGAATATTTCCTATAACAAGATATTGTATCAAGATGATTACTCAGAAGATCAAATCTCATGATGACAGAAGAAGTGCCACATGGATATCTTCCAGTTTTCCAACAATGATGTATTTTTATTGATCAGAGCTACATGAAGCCTTCAAAGAATACCAGTGCTCTAGAACAAAGTACATTTGAAATCAAGCATTACATTATCTGTGATGAAGTTTAGAAAGGAGAAAGAGGTTCTCTAATACATATCTCCATAGATGAGCAGATAAACATGCATGTTGGTAAATCTTCTGTCCAAGATAAAAGAGTTTGCGTACTCAAGCTGGAGCTCGTGGAGACGACTTCCTTATTGAAAAAGGAAGAGATGATTCCGAGGTTGGGAGGGAGAACTGACATGTATTGACTTATGGACAACCATTTTTCAATTCGAAAAATGGTCCAGGATGAGTAGTTTCCTTTCCAGTTCGGAAAGTGGATTGATTTCTCTAACGAACAACAATTTCTCATTGTGGTTAACATGGGAAATGGTCCAGATTACTGATGTATCATAGACATCGACTTCCCATGGTGGTTAACATGGGGAGTGTTCTAGGGAAGTCTCTTTTCTTGAGGGTTACTCAAGAAGACTGACCCACCTCACTGGACATCGATTTCTCATTGTGGTTAACATGAGGAATGGTTCGTTTTGGAGGTTGGTACAGGACAATCTTTTCCTCTTATGGTTAATAGAGGAAATGGTCCGGACAGTCATTCCTTAAGGTTTATACATTCTCTCCAGGGTGCACTTTGATTAGTGTAGGAGGAATGGCCCAGGGTGGGGAATGGTCCAGGCTTAGCAATCAGGGACAAACATTCCTTATGGTTTATACATTCTCTCCAGGGTTCACTTTGATTAGTGTAGGAAGAATGGCCCAGGGTGGAGAATGGTCCAGGTTAAGAAGACATGACAATTATTCTTCCTTGCTTGAGAAGAATAGTCAAGATATCTCATTGTTATATTCTGAGGGCAGATATTCTTTAAGATCTCACAGATGTGAGTGAAATATTGGCCCAGATGATTCAGTTTATATCATAACATTGTTTCTGTGTAGGTTGTTATCAGATGATTGTTATGAAGACCGTATGTTTATAAACAATAGATGTACACTATTGTGGTGGATGTGTTCCACTGTTAGATCAAGTACTTGTGTGTTACTTGGTGTGGTAGTGTACCACTGGATTTTAGTTATGTACTACTATGGATAGACACAATTTTGTTCTATTTTGTTTCAATTGCCTTGAAGACTATAAACAGTATTGGAAATGATTATTAGTTAAATGGATAATCAAAGGATAGAGATTTCCCATATGGAAAATGGTTCAGAGAATTTACTCTTCTAGATTAGAAGAATGGCTCTTGTATCACTCTGTGGAGTGAGCATAATGTCTAATTAGTCAGATAGAGTATGTTTTAGAGAGATGATGCAATTGATGACATTGATGATGATAACGGTGCTCATGATCTAGTCATGATCTAGTCTATACAACTATGTTGATGCTACCAGGTGAATGGTATGTTTTTGTGCTCAAGACCATTACCTATAATACCTCCCTATCTAGGAGGGA
>JZKD02S0012245.1:486166-513650 GCA_000966675.3 Picea glauca
AGCCGATTATATGCACTCATACATGAAGCAAGGATTAGGAGGGAGATAATCCTATGATCCATTGAATATGATGAAGTATATATCCATGGTAGCAGCCATGAAAGACAGTACGTGTCCAGTTCAACCTTAGAAGAAGTCTTCTTCGAAGAGAATATTTAAAGTATCCCTGGTTGTCCATCCACATCCATGATTCTGTGATGAAAGAAAGAAATGGAATATTTAGGGCATGGAATATACTCCATGGACCCAATATCTAAACATGAGGAAGAACATGAAGATTCCAAGAAAGAAAGAGAAGCCAGAACAACCAATCATTGTATAAAGAATCACAAGATTGTCAGCCTGATATAAACTCAATAAAAGCAATCAAGCATAGGAACTGAAAGTCGTGATGAAGAATAGTGTATGGAAGACTTATGAATGAAAGCATTGTGAGATCGAAGACTAGAGGTTCTACTAGAGGGAGGGAGAAGACTATGACGATTACTTGTTCTAGTAAACCAAACATACCTATACATGAGTCTTTCTATCATCCGCAATATCCATGGGTTGGAGTTCTACATCAGATGAATGCAAAGAATGTTCTCCAGAGAAATTGAACAAAGAGCATATGAATAGAAACCTCAATACTTTGAGGCATACCAGAAAGAGACCCTTGTATGAAGATGGAAGAAAATAACTTGGTGGAGAACCTCCAGTGCACAACAGAAGCATGGTGAATATTTCCTATAACAAGATATTGTATCAAGATGATTACTCAGAAGATCAAATCTCATGATGACAGAAGAAGTGCCACATGGATATCTTCCAGTTTTCCAACAATGATGTATTTTTATTGATCAGAGCTACATGAAGCCTTCAAAGAATACCAGTGCTCTAGAACAAAGTACATTTGAAATCAAGCATTACATTATCTGTGATGAAGTTTAGAAAGGAGAAAGAGGTTCTCTAATACATATCTCCATAGATGAGCAGATAAACATGCATGTTGGTAAATCTTCTGTCCAAGATAAAAGAGTTTGCGTACTCAAGCTGGAGCTCGTGGAGACGACTTCCTTATTGAAAAAGGAAGAGATGATTCCGAGGTTGGGAGGGAGAACTGACATGTATTGACTTATGGACAACCATTTTTCAATTCGAAAAATGGTCCAGGATGAGTAGTTTCCTTTCCAGTTCGGAAAGTGGATTGATTTCTCTAACGAACAACAATTTCTCATTGTGGTTAACATGGGAAATGGTCCAGATTACTGATGTATCATAGACATCGACTTCCCATGGTGGTTAACATGGGGAGTGTTCTAGGGAAGTCTCTTTTCTTGAGGGTTACTCAAGAAGACTGACCCACCTCACTGGACATCGATTTCTCATTGTGGTTAACATGAGGAATGGTTCGTTTTGGAGGTTGGTACAGGACAATCTTTTCCTCTTATGGTTAATAGAGGAAATGGTCCGGACAGTCATTCCTTAAGGTTTATACATTCTCTCCAGGGTGCACTTTGATTAGTGTAGGAGGAATGGCCCAGGGTGGGGAATGGTCCAGGCTTAGCAATCAGGGACAAACATTCCTTATGGTTTATACATTCTCTCCAGGGTTCACTTTGATTAGTGTAGGAAGAATGGCCCAGGGTGGAGAATGGTCCAGGTTAAGAAGACATGACAATTATTCTTCCTTGCTTGAGAAGAATAGTCAAGATATCTCATTGTTATATTCTGAGGGCAGATATTCTTTAAGATCTCACAGATGTGAGTGAAATATTGGCCCAGATGATTCAGTTTATATCATAACATTGTTTCTGTGTAGGTTGTTATCAGATGATTGTTATGAAGACCGTATGTTTATAAACAATAGATGTACACTATTGTGGTGGATGTGTTCCACTGTTAGATCAAGTACTTGTGTGTTACTTGGTGTGGTAGTGTACCACTGGATTTTAGTTATGTACTACTATGGATAGACACAATTTTGTTCTATTTTGTTTCAATTGCCTTGAAGACTATAAACAGTATTGGAAATGATTATTAGTTAAATGGATAATCAAAGGATAGAGATTTCCCATATGGAAAATGGTTCAGAGAATTTACTCTTCTAGATTAGAAGAATGGCTCTTGTATCACTCTGTGGAGTGAGCATAATGTCTAATTAGTCAGATAGAGTATGTTTTAGAGAGATGATGCAATTGATGACATTGATGATGATAACGGTGCTCATGATCTAGTCATGATCTAGTCTATACAACTATGTTGATGCTACCAGGTGAATGGTATGTTTTTGTGCTCAAGACCATTACCTATAATACCTCCCTATCTAGGAGGGAGTGTTGATATTATGGTATCTGCGGGAGGTATTTACCTCCATGTGTAAACCCGACGAGGATAGAATACTCCAGGAAGCAAGAAGAAACCCTAATGAGTTGGCTAATAACCCTAAAAGACTTGTCAGCTCAAGAAGATAATTTATATTAGGTTATTAGCCTCCAAGAGAAGAAGTCGACCATAAATAATAATATATACTGAACAGACAGATACCCAGAATGAGAAGTCAGCCCATGCAGTTAGCCAAAATTAGTATAAATATAGGAGGCCAGTTCTCATTCTGGTAGGCAGTCTCAGAATTGCAGAGCAACACTTGTGCGCACTATAGTTGCCTAGTTTCTGCACAGGTTTGGAGGAGAGATGTCGTTGCAATTGCTGCAACTAGAAATTATGCTTAGACTATATCTTGGCTAGGGTTTGGACTATCTGATCAACTCTTTTTGGTGTGCTATCCTTGGGGAAAAGAGTGCTACCCCTTGTTTGGCTATCTAGCCTAGGGTTTGCTTCCATAGTGATTCTCTGTCAAGGTTAAGGTGCTTGGAGGGTGGCTTCGACCTATGGTTGGGTGACAATAGAGATATTGTCAATTGTAAAATAAGAACATCCACTTATATTCCAAAAACCAGGTAAATGGTATGTTTGTGCTCAAGAACATTTCCTTCAATACCTCCCTAGCTAGGAGGGAGTGTTGATATTATGGTAGCTGCAGGAGGTATTTACCTCCACGTGTAAACCTGACGAGAATATAATATTTCGGGAAGCAATAAGAAACCCTAATTAGTTGGATAATAACCCTAGAAGAAAAGTTGACTCAAGAGGATAAATTGTATTAGGTTATTAGCCTCCAAGAGAAGAAGTCGACTAAAGGAAATATTATATACTAAGTAAATTGGCACCCAGAATGAGAAGTCGGCCCAGGAAATCAACCATATTTAGTATAAATACAAGAGGCCAGTCTTCATTCAAGAAAGCATTCTCAAAACTGCAGAGCACACTTGTGCGCACTGCAGTTGGGCAGTTTTGTGCACAAGTTATGGAGAAGTTGTTGCCGCCAGTCTATAGTTTCGGTCTTCTCTGGGTTTGGACTTTCTGATCAGGTTTTTCTATTCTTTCTTGGTGCGCTATCCTTAGAGAGAGGTGCGCTATCATGTTTGGATATCTAGCCCAGGGTTTGCTTCCGGAATGATTCTCTGTCAAAGTTAAGGTTCTCGGGGGTGGCTTCGGCCTACGGTTGGGTGACAATAATGATATTGTCTATGGTTAAATGAGCACATTCATTATATTATAACACATGACCCTTTTCACTGTTGGAATAATGAATCTTTGAGATTGATTGGGAATGCACTAGGAAAATACATAGACAGATCCGAGCCAAAAGTTGGAATGTTTGCATGCACACATATCTATGTTGAAGTCAATTTGGAAAAGGAATTGCCTGAAACGATTAACATTACTTTGGATAACTGAAGCCATTTACAAAATATTGTCTATGAGAAACTCCCATTTAAATGCAAGATATGTCATGGATATGGAAGCTTTGCAAAGGATTGTATGAAGGTAGTGCTAAACTCAACCCAACTTGAAAACAAATAACAATGACACATGGTCAATAAAAAATCGACTTCCACTAGACATTGTAACGAACCTCCTCGTTATGACGATGATCCTCATTTAACAAGTGCAATTTTTTGTTGTTGTTGTTGTTTAAGGTGTGTGCGCGCGTGTACAAAGGAAATGAACACATTTGACTCTGCGTCACCAACCGACGACGAATAAGACGCAACCATGACGAACATAACATGATGACATAAGACACACAACAAGTAACTGCATGCCTTAACGATGATTAATAGACAATAAGTAAGACTGACTACCCGCCCGTCCTACCCTGCCATGGTTAGGACCTCCATGACACATAAGAACGCTCAAGCCCAGGTTCCCATCGATTTTAACCATTTAAGGTCTCAGGGCTGGCAACTGTTCTGAGGAACATGGAGATGTCTACGTCCCACCCGACACAAGCAGACCAAGCAATAAAATGTATATATCCAAGTACAACAATAGCTAAGGATCAACCACGTCCTCTACGATGCGCAAGTCAATTAATTGTAAATTCATTTAATAGCAAATCCAATTTAAATTCAATTCCATTACTAAAGCTATTTCAATTGATTGTACATCCCCATTTACTAAATCATAATGACTTAATGCACTTAGTTCAGGACATCATATTTTATCTGTTATCAAGGATAATAACCTTCAACATCATTTCCATAAGATAATAACCGCATTACATTTCATATTATGACAACTAAATAAGGACAAACACCTTACCCCTTATGTTATCTATAACATTTACCTTATCAATACCCTTAAACGCTAACCACATAATCATTAACATTACTTGAACATTAGCATTAACATGAACATATTGTAAATTCATTTAATAGCAATCCAATTTAAATGCCAATCCATTACTATGCAATTTCAATTGATTGTACATCCCCATTTACTAAATCACAATAATTTATGGTACTTAGTTCCAGGGGCCTTACATTTTATGTCATTAGTAACGATAAATTATCCATAGCATACGATAAAATTGCAATGTCATTACCTTTTATTACAATAGTATTGCAAATAAAAACACAGTCACACTATAATTTACAGGTTATCCAACTCTAACTTTACATTCTCTTTTATGTTGCAATGACAGTACCTTTACATAAATCTAACTCTAATATTATATTGACACTACATTTCATTAAAATAATGTTGCACATAAAAATACAATAATACTATAATTGATAGGTTATTCAACTCTAACTTTACATTTTCTTTTATGTTGCAATGATAATACCTTTACATAAATCTAACTCGAATATTATATTGACACTACATTTCATACGCTAACCTAGCCATATGGTGCCAGGAGGTAACAAAGTCACTGCGTTTATTTAAATAACATTGCAATTAAAACAACGACCCATTACGTTTCAGATATGGTCTAACACTAATATTACTTTTATTTAAATTGCGTTATACTACTGGTACATAAAACAACATCGGTAATTTACAGTGGCAGGTGCATTGGCGCAAATCAATGGCCCAACCACGATGCCAATGCTTAATTTCCACCACCAACAACTTACACCGTGAGTGCAGCCAAAAAATCGTGAATTCAGTGGAAACACATCCAGAGTCAAGGGGGCAACTAACAACTGGTAGTGGAAGGGACGCAAATAACCGGTTTACACAGTCCGCCGAGGGGGAGGGGTGTAGCAGCAACACAGAGAATCAAATGGTACCGGGCACAGGCGAAGTTATTAACCTTAAATGTGCAGAGGCAAGAGGTGTGGTATTAAAACTATTGCAGTAGCCATTTCTGTGGTGGCTGTGAGTGCGTGCCTTAATTCAATCAAATAGCAACTGTCCACTGACAAAAATCAGGAACTAGGCAAATGACAACAACCGGGATGACCAATTTAATCCTGGTAGTGTCGCAGAGGACCCCTCACAACCGCCTTAACATGGCTTGCCGAGGTAAGGGCCCAAGCAACCCTAAGATATAGTCACAGGGTGAGGCGCAGATAGACAAGGCTTGGTCCGCCAAGGGAGGGTGTAATAACAACAAGGACGCGATTTTTAAACACTGCAGAGGCAAAGGGTTTAGGTGTAAAAGTTGCAGAGGCAACAGGTGCTGGAAGAATTGGAAATGACCTCGTCAGAATTAGCAATTCCCCTTTAAATTAAACGCTAGAGCTCCAGGATTTCTGTTAAGGGATGAACTTCAGGTGGAAGAAGGGATGGGACAGAAGCCGCGTGTTGTAAATAGTGACGGGATTCAGCCATTCGGCTTGTAAATTCATAGCAGTGCTGTAATTGGACAGGTAACCTTTCAATGAATCGGTCAGGTAAAATGTGAGCCTGAAATGCATCATAACCAATCCTAAATACAAAACACATCATGTATATATTCAACATAAAAATTTTAAAGAATGAAATTTCATTACCACTGTTCTACATGTAACTGTCATTACAAGTTTCAGTGCAAAAATTCGGAACATAAAGTGCGCTGTGGTCAATCGAACCCTTGACGCTTTGCAGACATGGAGACTCAGTAACATTCGGATATATCACTTCAGGAATTGAAACCAACATGAAAATTTAGCTTTAAAAAAGGGGTTTCCAACATTCACGCGACAAGTTGGGTCATACATGCCTGGACTGTTGGAGGGGGGCAGGGGGGGCGGTGAATACTACATTGGTGTTTTCTCAACTCATTGTTCAGATGTATATTAATTCAAACTTAGAAAATTTAACATAAAAATCCAGAATCGACTCAGACTCACATATCTCATTCCTATAATCCAGATCTATAATTTCCGCCATAAGAAATTCAGACACAGTCTTTTTCAGGAGATTACTCGGACATAAAAATTTAATAAAAAATCGAGCAGGTTAAAGGGACGGGATTCCTTGCACAATGAAACCATTACGACCACTAACAACACACCTACAGATTCAATCATACAACCTACTTAGTGTATCATTCAACCGAGTAAGAAAAACCTACCTTAGCTTGTTCGCCTGCTCCAGGTGTCGTCCGCGCGCTCCTTGCCGCTCCGTGCCTCTCCCGCTTGCCGCCCATTGAGACCTCACTGGTACCTCCTAGAAAATATCTAGGGGTACTCTACTTCCCCCTTAGCCCCCCGAGTCGCAAAGGAGCCACACACTATCCAGATGGTATGTCTAGCTTCCCAGCTCACCCCGCAAGGCCGAGCTACCACTCCAATCTGAGCTGGAAAATCCCAACTCTCCACAAGTAATCAATCAAGTCACAAATTTTGCAGCGTAATGTTACGCTAACAACGATCCCTTTTCTTCCTCATCTTTCCTTTCTTTTATACAGTTTTTAGAACCTCCAACTTTCCCTAAATCACATTTAAATTAAGTTTTAATAAAAATATTCTAAATATTCTCCTTTGCACAAGTGTCATCCATCCCCCTCTTTCCTCCAATAATTATTTTCTTTAAATTTATTAATTGTCTCGATTCCCTCACCCACCTAGAGTTGCTCCTAAATGTACTCCTAGGTGTTCCTATATTCCCCTTCAGGTTTAAATACTTTCCCTAAAATGAAGTTGCTAATTTAGTTCATTTTAGAAGTTTCTTAATTGCAGATTCCTTACTATGTTGACCTCACTTTTTACCATAAGTTCCCATATTTCCTTTATTATGTTTCCTCCATTTCCTTAGTTTCCTAATTTTTATTATTCCCTTAATTCCCTTTTTATTAGAGCCAAAAACGTAGTTTCTCTATTTACTCTTTCCCTTTTATTATTAATTTGAAATCTTTTTACTCTTTCGCAAGTTAAATAAATTATTTATTCTTTACAATTTAAAACCACGGATTTTAATTAAATTATTATTCTCTTTATTTTACCCCAAAATTTATGAAGACTAAGACTATTACTTAAGTGGGTTTTAGTTTAAATTTTTATTTTTATAGGGTCTTTTTCTTATGGTTAGACAAAAATTTTACCCTAGAGAAGTTTTAGACTTAGGACTTAGAGTCTGAATTGGACGACATTTAATTAGGGAAGTTGGTTAAGAATTTCTTAATGTGTTAAATGTCTTAGGGCCATCTAGGTTTGTTCCTTCATCAACATCAATGCGACGTGCCCTTCAGAACACACCACGTGCTCCAAGGGTGCCACTCGCCTTGTTTGTTTCTTTTGCGCGACGTGCCCTTCAGGATGCACCACGTGCTCCAAGGGTGCCACTCGCCTCTTGTGTTTCTTTTGCGTGACGTGCCCTTCAGGATGCACCACATGCTCCAAGGGTGCCACTCCCCAACTTGACTGATTGGTAGACATCAATAACCCCTGGAGTCAACACTCCACCATGTGAACTTGTGGGAGACTAAGGGCTCTAAGGAATAAGGCCCCTGCCTTATTGCACGCCCCTTAGAATCATCGTGAGCAACTGTCGCAGTCTGCCCTCACGACATCGTGGATCCTCTCGAACTAGGTAATCGTTAACCTATAGTTCGAGCCACAACAGGAGTGATAGTAGGCTGTGGTAGGGCTTCTGTCCACACCTCTCCCTCAATCTCTCTGGAAATCGTGTGTGGCCCCTTTACTCCATATGTGAGTCTGGTCGGCAAGCTATCGTCAGCCTACATCATCAACAATCGTATCAGAACATGTCCACATCATATCATCAAATCAAATATACTAAAATCACAGTAAACAATCAACCCCAAAGCACACTCCCTGACTCGATCTGGAGTCCAAGGGGTCCCGTCGATGCCTCTGCATCCTCAAGGTCAAAAACCCTGCACACTCAGTAAAACTGAGTCAATAGCACCTGTCCATGTCGAAGCAGTAAAACATCATGTCATCTATCATATCGCATCATAATCAAGGATAAATTTTTTCTTATCATAAAAGTCCAAATCACTTGCGAGCAAGTGTCCTCAAAGAATAAGTTTTCTCAGTGTGCCAGAGCGAGATGTTACAGACATTTAGGAGAAGCAACATCCTCATCCTTTGCAATTCAACATGGTAAGGGTGTATCTATATCTAATAGATATGATGAGTTGTCTGAGAAATTTTTTATGGATCCTTCCTCGTAGACACTCCCTTCCTCTTAGCTTGTTGTGGTTCATGTGGATAAGTCAGTCCTCACCCCTGTTATCACTCGTTTGATCAATCCTCCTCTATCCAATGGTGCACCTAAGATGATCTCCAAGCCCCCTTTAAATAAGCTCTCTGCAAGTGCGTCGTCTATCTTGTCTCCCCCTCCTTCATCTAATTCCTTAAGAAAACCTTCTCAATCCTTTGAGGTTGTGTTGACAAAGGTGAAATATCCTTTAATAGACAAGGGTAATCCATGATACATGGTCCTAATTAGACTATGCACCATTTGGTTTAGGAGACCAATCTAGATTTTGGACCAGCTGCCATTATTGGGTTTGAGGGGTGGTTGAATGGTTATGAATGAAATGGAGAATGGAGATGCAACTAACTACTTGCATAAATACAATCTAACCTATCCTATCCTAGCTAGGAGCGACTATAATAACCAATGAGCAACTGGAAATGCCACTTATCCCTGCACATATTTCTTTCAAATAGATGTTAGAAAGTGACAAAGTTAAATAACATGTACATACAAAGACATAATTATATTAGTCTAAGATATGAAGTTACATGCATAAGCTACTCATCATCTCAGGACAAAAGATAAGAAAGAAGAAACTAAACTGCAAGAAAGATTAATGTTTTCACAAGAAAACATTATAAACAAAAGAACATTCTTACAACACATGTGAACATCATAACAGTCTATTGGAAGTAGTTAACAACAAGCTTAACAATCAACAAGAGTACTTCTCTCTAACAAAATGGCCCTGCGGGGTTCTCAATATTAATTTTGAAAATAATTTCCGAATATACAATGCTTGAAGAGCCTCTTCAAAATGGGTCTCTTCCTTTATTTATAGTAATCTAAATAACTGTTTATAGGGTCTTCTTGGATTTTGCAAGAAGTAGTTACAATTTTTTTCAAATTCCCTTCTCAAATGCTATTGACAAGTGTTACAATAAGACAAAACTGAATACGATTGACAAAAAGACAAAATAAGAGGCAATTGTGGACAAATTCAAATTTGCAGCTTTGTCTCTCTTCACGTGTCCTTATCCTTGTCTCTTAGGTAAGATTCCCAAACTTCATGTTGTCCAGCGATAGATATGACCCTGTGGTACAAGAGTTCTTCTAGAGAAGCTTTGTGGGAGGCCAAGTTGTGCAAGAGGGTTTTCATGTCCCTTGTCAAGTTAGCCATGCAAGCCTGGATCTTATTTTACGTTTTGGCTGTCTTGACGAGGAAATATTCCATCAAGTCCACAATTATCCTCGTTGTTGACTGAGCATCCTCTTCCATTTTCTTCATATTTTGTTGTATTTCTTCAAATATCTGCTCATTAGTTTTGGTCTTTCCGAGTTCCTTGACAAGGGGTGTATGTCCTTTATGCATTAAAATGTGCATTGCCTTGTGGAGTTGTGAAAATATGGATAGGGAGCTCTTTGTTTCCTTTTCAGTCTTCTCTCTGGATTGTTGGCAATGAGCAAGGGAAACATAGTCAATATTCCTCTCCCATTCACAGATGCAAGGCAACTTGGCTGGAGAGTTAGGGTTCTTGGCAATCCATCGTTGCATATCATTCAAGCCTTCCCTCATAGTGGAAAATTGGACATTCTTGGACTATATCGAGCTATCCTGAGCTATGATCCGCATCACCATCTGCCAAAAAACTTGGAGGGTAGCGTACATGGATTGACTCTTTATGCGCATATCCTGAACTCACTGAGGCTCCCTTTATCTTTCTTTCCATGCCTAACTTCTTCCTCCAAATATCTAATTCAATCATCTTTCACTTTATTCTCTCTGACCAGATATTTGAGATTTTGTTTGGTTGCTAATGTGAAGGCGGTGTTGGCAGAAGAAATAGAGAGAGGGTCTTTTCTAATGTCTTTTGTCACCAAGGTCTTTGTGACAACTGACAAGGGGGATCTTCTGGTGATTGGGAGCTTCCTTGTTTGTTGTTGTATAATTCTATTGGTGGCCTTATCGAACCATAATTTCTTCAGATTGGCCACTTTGCTGGCCTTGGAGGGAGTGTACAGTCCCAATCCAAGTTCGTCGATTAGGAGGTGCCCACCAGTGAGAGGAGATTCTACTGATGATCCTACGATGTATGTATCTATGGGTGAAGCATTGTTATTTAATGCTTCTTCATCATGTTTTGTTTTCTCCCCCTCGAAAACTTTTGCAGTTGCCTCATTTGCTGCTCTTTTCTCTGCTACCGCTCTTGCTTCTTCTTCTTTCACTGCTTTGGCTTCAACTATAACAACTTCCTCTTCTTTCTGCTTCTGCTCGACCACGTCCTACTTTTTCTTTCTTTATTTATTGTTTGGACACAACTACTTCTACATATGCTCTTTGTTTTCTTTGTTCTTCTTCCTCAACTTATTTTCTCCTTTTATTCTCCTCTGCTTCAACAATTTTTTTTTTTCTTTCTTCTTCCACTGCTGCTACTGATTATGAAGTTGAAGCTGTAGTCATGGCTGTCATTGCTGCCACTTCTTATTCAACTATTCTCTGTTCCTCCTCTTGAGATTTCTGATCATCTAAGATTCTTCCTAGCGGGTTCCCCTTCCGTCTGAAAATGACCTCGTGGTAGGTTCAGGTACGATAGTGAATTTCCTCTTTTTCTCACTCGTTTGATGTGTATTCCCATCGGTGCTCATGCTTAGGCAATGCTTCTTAAGCACGTCTAAAGGATTGTGCCTCCATTATATTTCTTCCTCGAAGCGAAAGGATATCAATGTGTCTACTTTTGTTTGAGCTTGATTAACATCTTCAAATGAATACGATTCGACCCACAATGGAAAAGGAGGCCAGATGAACTTCTTGTTCCTATAAAGAAACGCACCAAATATGTGAATTATGTGTTGAAATGTTGTTCAATACTGAGAGGGGGTTTGAATCAGTATTTCTTCTTATACAAGAATGTACATAACTCTAAATTTTAAATGTAACAATCATAAAAATTATATTTGATTTACAAGTTATAGTTTGTAAGAGACACCAATCTCTCTTCTTTTGAGAACCAACTCAAGGAGACACCAATCCCCTGTTTTCCAAGCACCAACTTGAGGAAGCACCAAATTCCTATAGACTAGGCTCCAATTTGTAGAGGAATCCAATCCTCTTGTTTTCAAGCACCAACTTGAGGAAGCTGCAACTTTCTATTTCAGGATTTAACCTATAGAGGAATCCAATCCTTCATTTCTCCTCCCTTCCACCCTCACTTCATTTGAATGTTTCAGGCTCTTCCTTGGACTTTGTCTGTATTTTAGATATTCTAAAATATACCACACATAAACCTTCCTTTCACCATACCTTTTCTGTTTATATAGTATTTCAATAGGTATGAAATTGAACCAATGTGTCCTTTTAACAATCAACCATTGCACCTTTTCATTTATTGAACAATAATGTTATTTTAGTAACAAATTTATTCCTTTATTATTATCTTTAATTAATTGGGTGACCCTAGTTCCTATTCAATATATTTTTAATAAGAATTAAGTTAAGAACCATATTCTCAATTGGCACTGGTAA
The DNA here is from genome assembly GCA_000966675.3 of Picea glauca. Lineage (NCBI taxonomy): Eukaryota > Viridiplantae > Streptophyta > Pinopsida > Pinales > Pinaceae > Picea > Picea glauca. The sequence goes on from JZKD02S0012245.1 coordinate 498,672, forward strand.
GTCGGACACTTTTCATGGAATATTTGCCTTTCAATAGTATCAAATTTCAAGCTTTTAATGAGCTTTTAAGTGTATTTCCTGTTTTGAAATGGACAGATGCTAAATTCATGGCCCCCCTTTCTCATAAGACCACAACGTTGTGACCAACAACTAACCAAATAGAGCTCATGGCATGTTCTATCGTTTATCCTAACGACTCTTCTTTAATTCATCAAGTCTTTGACAAGACTGAGGGCTAGGTTCGTAGTCTATTTAAAGGGCGTGGAGTTTTAATAACTAAGACCCTAAGACTTACCTCTTTTACATATGACCAAGAAGTCACACCGTAGGCTTATGCACAAGTGCTAATTCGAATTTTAGTGCCTAGTCTCCATATACAAGAACTTGTCCACCATATGACCCAAATTCATGACCGGGGGCTGCTTTTCGTGATTTCAAAAGGTGGCTTTCTAATCCATTGGTGGAAACACAATCAAATAGTTTGATGACACGTAGCACCTTGGTGACCCACTAGAGTTTCTTTTCAAAAATTCAATTCGTGACATATATTTAATTTCTGTTGTAGATAGTGATATGGAGGGTTGTTTTTTACTTAGCCATGACACATGACATTTTCCTAGGAAGGGTGCACCTCCACTAGTGCTCTTTTTGTCATCAATAATTCCTATCCAATCTGCATCAGTATATGCAGTTAATGTGAAGTCTTCCATTTTCGGATACCATAATAAAAAATCCAAGGTGCCTTTGAGATATCTAAAAATCCTTTTAATTGCCTTCATATGTGTCTATTTAGGTGTAGATTGAAATATGGCCAATAATCCTACAACTTGCATGATGTCTGGTCTTGTTGTTGTTGCATATAATAAGATACCAATCATTGATCGATACATGGTTTGGTCTACTTCTAGTGATTCATCATCTTTTCTTAGTTTGCATCTTATATTCATAGGAGTGCTCATAGGTTTACAATTTTCCATTTGAAATTTATTCAACATTTCCTTAATGTATTTGGTCTGAGATATGGATATGCCTTTGTTTGATTGTGAAACTTGTAACCCTAGGAAGAATGTCAGTTCAACAAGCATTGAAATCTCAAATTCTTTTTGCATTTCTATAGAATTTTTTTTTCTTAGAGGATTTAGATTGCTTCCAAAGATGATATCAACCACATATACTACAACAATAATCATATTCTGATTTTCAATTTTAATGTAAAGATTGTTGTTAGTAGCTTCTCTTTTGTATCATTGTTGTTTTAGATGATTATCAAGTCTTGAAAACCATTCCCTGAGAGATTGTTTGAGACCATACAATGCTTTCTTTAATTTGCATACATAGTGTTTATTTTCTAATAACATAAATCCTTCAAGTTGTTCTATATAAAATTCTTCTTCTAGATTTCTATTTAAGAATGCTAATTTGATATATTTTGAAGTTCTTAAAGCATGCAAATGCCAAAAACATTACGATAGCTTCTAATATGGCCATTGGGGAAAATGTTTCCTCAAAGTCAATCCCTTCTACTTGTGCATGTCCTTTGCATACTAATACTACTTTATTCCTTATAATTTGACCATCTTCATTAACTTTATTTTTAAAAATCCATTTGGTCCCTACCACGTTTTTATCTTCTAGTCTTGGGACAAGTTCTCAGGTATGATTCTTCTCTATTTGATCAAGCTCTTCATTCATGGCTTTGATCCAATCTTCATTTTTGTTGGCTTCTGCAAATGTTTTGGGTTCTGTTAGGGAGAACATTGCTTGTTCTGATTCATATGTTAGCCTTATTCTTGTTTTAACTCCAACACTTTTGTTGTCTATGATTTGACTTTCAGGATGATCTCTTTGTACTCTTCTTGATGGTGATTTTGAATCTTGTCTTGGTGATGCTTCCTTTTCATTCTCTTCTTCACTTTGTGATTCTTCTTATTGTATTTTGTTAGTTTCTTCTTCATCATCATCATTTCTTCTTCTTTCATCAACTTGAGAATTATATTGAGGTTTGATTCTTCTTGATTTTAGATCATCCACTTTTACATTTTCACTTTCCATGATTTTGTGCAATCTTAGATTGTAGCATCTGTAGGCATTTTAATTGGATTAGTAACTAAGAAATATACCATCATTTGATCTGGAATCAATTTTTCCTAAATTATCATCATCTCATTTTATATAACATTTTCTCCTAAAGACTCTGAAGTGTTTGACTGATGCTTCTCTACCAAACCATAACTCATATGGTGTCTTGTCATGGTTAATCCTAAGTTGTTCTTTGTTAAGTATATATAATGTCGTATAAACTACTTCTCTCCAATATATGTTTGGGAGTTTGGATTCATTTAACATAGTTTTGGCTGCTTCTTGAACAATTCAACTTTTCTTTTCAACAACTCCATTTTGTTGAGGAGTTCATGGTGCTGAAAAGTGTCTTTTAATTCTATGATCTTCACAAAACTCATTGAACTCATTTGAGGTAAAGTCTCCTCCATTGTATGATCTTAGGCACTTGATTTTGACATCGGTCTCATTTTCAACATGTGCTTTGAAGACTTTAAATTTTTCTAATGCTTCTGATTTTTCTGTAAGAAAGGATACCCAAGTCATCATTGTATATTCATCAATGAATAAAATGAAGCAATGTTCACCTTGTATGCTTTTAGTTATTGTTGTTCCACAGAGGTCAGTGTGAACAAGTTCTAGTGGTTTTGATGTAGAGTATTCTTTTGTCTTGAATCTTACTCTTGTCCGCTTTCCATGTTGGCAGTACCTACAAACAGAGTTTAAAGGTTTTATAATCTTTGGCATGTTTTTCACAACTTTCTTCTTACTAACTTTTATCAAGTTGTAAAAGCTTATGTGCCCCATTCTTATGTGACATAGCCAACTTTCATATGTGTAGTCCATGCAACATTTTTCTTCTTCTTCAATGTTTTGTTAAGTTTTTATTGATGTTATTAGGTTATTTCCAAACTTCATGAGCATTCAATGCATTTCCAAAACAACAATATAAAGAGGATCACTGAAATAAACACAATCACAAGGTACACAACATTTTATCCTGGGAAATCCTCATGGGGAAGAAAACCCAAAAAAACTTCCTCAATAATAGATTACCAGTATAATGCCAAGACTAAGACAAAGACCAAAAAACCAAAGACAGACCAAGACCAATCATGCACCTCTCTTCTCCTTTGATAGACTTCTTCCTACAACTGCAATTGTCTTCAAGATATGCGCACTAGATGAGTGAGTGAGTGTTGAAATGAGACACCATCCTCACATATAAATACCAGTTGTGATGTGGTGATTCATGAGAATCTTTCTTCAAACTCAACAGTGCACGCATGGAGGCAAACAAATGACATCTCAGCAATGATAGAATTTCAAATCGAGCATTAATTTGAGAATTTAAATCGGTTGTTGGGATATTTTTGTAACAACATTTTAAAAATGTAACTTGTTTGTAAAGTTTTGAAGGACTGTAAGAAATTGCAGATATGGAGTGTCGACTCTATATGGAAATAACTAGTAGTTATTGTAATAGGACCGAGTAGGTAATAGCTTTGAATTTGAAATGATAGATTTCAGAATAGGATGAGAGATCTCGTAGAGCCAGTCCTTATATAGTTTTTCAGTATTACATTGTAATATGGAGAATGTAAGAAAAAAAATAGGGAGAAGAGTAAGAGTAGCATAAACACTATGTAATTTTCTTTTCATGAATGAATAGAGCAGACATAAATTGTCCCAAATACTTGGACCGAGTTCATTTTATGTGTGATTGAATGAATGCTATTCTGGGTGTATGATTGTTACAGTTCATTTTCATGTATTAGTGGTTGAGAAATTAACTGTATGAGTTTGTGACGAAGATGGTTTAGTTTCAATTGTTTCTCTCCTGATACTTGTATGCAAGGTGTCCATCTCGAATGTAATGTGTGTGTCGACTGAGTTTAGGATTGACTAAGAGAGAAGATCAGAGAGAGAATAAGAGAAACTCAGACCAAGTGCAAGGTGTGCATAGGGTCAAGGAATCAACAAGCTTGAAAGAACCAACGCAGAAGAATGCCAGGTGGGCGGGAAGGTTTTCTTTGCAAGGAAACCCTTCGAACTGAGTTATTTGAAATCCCTAGAATGCAAGGTGTGTGTGGGAGATCAAAATCCTTTCAAGGATAAAAGATCAGAAGGGATAACACTTTGTCGCAAGTGTTGACGAGATCCAGGGATCAAACTCACAGAAGGAGTGAAGACTTGAAATATACGAACTTTGAGAAATTTTCTAAGTCTGAGAGAAGACATAAGCGTGGGAGGGAATAGTGAGCATTGATCCTAACCATTGATTCAAAAGGGATCTAGATCGTTGATTGTCCAGGAAGAATTTTGACGTTTTGTGGATCGGGAGAACATAGGAGAGAGTCTTTCAACTCCTTGATATGAGAAATCGCAACTGAATCCATGATGTCGATCGAGAGTGGTCACAGTTTCGTGGTTTTGGTCATTGGGAAAACGAGAGTGAAGACTTCCCCAAAAACTGCGAAAGGAAAATCGTCGATTTAATCTTGGCCATTGATTTGTGGAGGATTTTGATCATAGATTGGTCATAAAATATTCGGGAATTGGGAGTGTGGAGGAAACAACTATCTGAAAATCTCGATATGTAAGATATGGACACAATCAAGACCGTTGATCGAGGAAGGATCTGAGTCATCGGATCTGAAGCATCAAAATTTTGGGAGTTGGGAGAACATAGGTGATTCACATAGGGAATTCCCAATATGCGAAATCGCGATGCGCTCGGAAGAATTGACCCCAGGTCATAGAGAAGGGTCATATATATGGAGGATAAAGGAGGAATTAGCATGCGCTAGGTCCTTTTTAGGATTTCAGGACCCGAGAGTTCGAAGGAAGGAGAGTCGGGGTAATGCAAAGTCCTGACACACGAAATCGCGATGCGCCTTTTATGTAGGAGTGTGATCATAGCCCATGGTTGTGTGGAGGTGAAGCTCACACTTACTTCTTAGTTGCGTAGGTGGAGTTTCATAAAGGACATGTGGATAGTTTTTGAGGGTTGTTTTAGCCTGAAGGAAAAGATGATCCAGTGACCGGGAGGTAGACAGACCCTGCCGAGGTAGGGGGGCTGCATCAGGTGGTATCAGAGCCTAATTTAAATTTGTTTGCAAACAACATACAAAGGATAAAGGAGGAAAGTCAGTATCCTTTGGGGTATCAAAGAAAATTGATTTCTGTTTGTAGGTGATGCAATGAAATCATGCAGCCCAGAAGGCGCAAAGTGAATGCAAAGATGGAAGAAGAAATGAGGCGACTTCGAATGAGATTGGACACCATGGAGACAACACAGATAAGAGCACCAGACACTGGTGATATCAGTGAAGCTGAGAGCGAAGAAGAAGCAAAGGTCGAAGAAAATGTAGCATAGGATGCTGCACAAGATCGCTTGATAATAGCTGTTTCAAAGATAGGGGCTAGAGCAAGAATAGAGGTACCTATGTATGAAGGAAATTTGGAAGTTGAAGAATTTTCATATTGGGTACGTGCTATGGAAAAATACTTTGATTACGAAGATATCGAAGAAGACAATATGGTGAAGCATGCAGTGATAAGACTGAAAGGTCATGCGGCGTTATGGTGGGATGAAGTGCAAGCCGAACTTAGAAGTAATGGTAAGCAGAAAATTAAAAGATGGGATAGGATGTTAACTAAGATGAAAGACAAATTTATCCCAAAGGATTACCAAATCAATCTTTACAGAAGATTGCAGAACCTGAAACAGAGAGGTTTATCAGTGAAGGAGTACATTGAAGAATTTTACCGACTGAACATTAGGGTTGGAAAGAAAGAGAATGAAGATGATAAGACAACAAGATATATCAATGGGCTGAGATATGAGATACAAGAGGAGATCAACATGATGTCTATCAGTAAATTCGAGGATGCCTATCAAGAAGCCTTGAAAGTTGAAGAAAAATTGGCCAGGAGGCAAAGCCAACGAAGCAGAGTTGGAAATTCAAATAGAGGCAAGGGAACCAACAGGGATAAGTTCCATAAGTCGAAGCTTGAAGCTGACAAACAACATAGTCACCATGAGAAGGGTGGAATTTTTAAAGAAGGAAAAAATGGAGGAAGATATTCTTTTTCCAGAGGAAGAGGAAGAGGAAAATCCAAAGGGGGCGTAGTTAAATGCTATAGTTGTGGAAAAGAAGGACACAAATATTGGGAATGTCTCGATAGAAAGAGAGAAGAAAGTGGAGAAACACACATTGTTGAAGCATATAAGCATGTGGAAGCAGAAGCAGCAGAAGGAGGAAGAAACCTCACGATGAGGAAATATCTTCTCAAACCTAAAAGGGAACCAGAGGAACCAGTTTAGCGAACAAGCTTGTTCAGAACTGCTTGCAAATCGAATGACATAGTTTGCAAAGTAATCATAGACAGTGAGAGAACTGAAAATCTAGTATCCACAAATATGGTGGAGAAGCTAGAATTGAATACAACTACACATCCAAAGCCATACAAGTTATCGTGGTTGCAGAAATGACATCAAGTCATGGTAAGTCAACAATTCCAAGTTGAATTTAAAATAGGAGGTTACAAAGATGAAATACTATGTGATGTAATTCCTATGGATTTCTGTCATATTTTATTGGGGAGGCCGTGGCAGTATGATTGAAAGGTTATGCATGATGGAAGAAAGAATACCTATACCCTAGAAAACAATGGTAGAACACATATGTTGCTACCCATAGAAGACAAAGAGCAAAAGAGATAAGATAGTTCAAGCATACTTCTCATGAGTGGGAAGGGGCTCTTAAAAGAAGTCAAGGAGGAGAAAGAAATGCAGTTTGCTTTGGTGAGGAAGCCTAGAGTTATCCTTACAAATAATTCTATAGAATGTTTGCCTATAGAAATCCAGGAGTTGTTAGAAAACTTTGCTGATATAGTCGTGGATGAGTTACCACACTCATTGCCACCCATTAGGAGTATAATACATCATATTGACCTTATTCCAGGATGTAGTTTACCAAAAAAAGAAGCTTATAGGTTGACACATAGAGAGAATGAGGAATTCAAAAATCAAGTCCAGGATTTGTTGGATAAAGGGTTAGTTAGGGAAATCCTAAGCCCATGTGTAGTACCGATTGTATTAAGTCCAAAGAAAGATGGAGGATGGATGATGTGTACAGATTCCCAAGCCATCGACAAGATAACCATTAGATACATATTTCCTTTATTGAGGATGGATGATTTGATGGACTGTTTGAGTGGAACAATCTTTTTTTCAAAGATATACTTGAAGAGAAGATATCATCAAATAAGAATGAGAGAGGGAGATGAATGGAAAACAACATTCAAGACAAACGAAGGATTGTTTGAATGGTTGGTCATGCCGTTTGGGTTGAAAATGCACTAAGAACATTTATGAGGTTAATGGACAAAGTGTTGAAAGACTTCATAGGAAAATTTGTCATAGTATATCTAGATGACATACTAATATTCAGTAAGACAAAGGAAGAACACCTAAGACATTTGACATTAGTGATGAAAATATTGCAACAAGAGAAACTTCTGATAAATATGAAGAAGAGTTCTTTTATGAAGAAGGAGCTCATATATTTGGGTTTCGTAATCTCTTCAAATGAATTGAATATGGACCCAAAAAAAGTGAGAGCAATCAGAGAATGGTCGTCGCCAAACAACATATTTGAGGTAAGAAGTTTTCATGTGTTAGCGAGTTTTTATAGAAAATTCATCAGGAATTTCAGTGGCATATGCGCACCCATGTTGGACATTGTGAAGAAGAATCACAAGTCCTTCAATTGGAAAAAGAGAGCTAATTTTTTTTTCAAAGTGCTGAATAAGAAGATCATAGAGCAGCCAATTCTGGTCTTACCAGATTTTGGAAAAACATTTTAGGTGAGATGTGACACAAGTGCATTAGCTATTGGAGCAGTCTTGAGCCAGGACAATAACCCAATTGCTTATTTCAGTGAGAAACTGAATGAAGCCAAGAAAAAGTATTCCACGTATGACAAATAATTTTATGCGGTGATTCAAGCTTTGCAAAAATGGAGGCATTATCTAATTCCTAAAGAATTTGTTTTGTATAGTTATAATCATGCTTTGCAATTTATTACTAGGCAAGAAAAGTTGAATCAGAAACATGCAAAATGGGTAGAAATTATGCATAATTTTACTTTTGTTATTAAACACATTGTTGGAACTACTAACAAAGTTGCAGATGCTTTGAGCAGGAGGAGTTTGGTTGTACATGAATTCCAGGTGGAGACCTTGGGGTTCGAACACCTCAAGGAGATGTATAAAGAAGATGCAGATTTCAAAGAAGCTTACGAGGCATGCAAGAATCCTTTATTGGGAGATAGAATCCCATGGAATGAATATTTGATTCAAGATGGATTACTGTTCAAAGGAATCCAATTATGCATTCCGAAGTGCTTAATGAGAGACAAACTACTGAAATAAAAACACAGTGGAGGTTTCGCTGGACACTTTGGTCACGATAAGACATTTCACAACTGAGTAATTCGTATTATTAGTCGAGCATGAGAGAAGAAGTGAAGAAGTTTGTGAACAAATGCAAAATTTGTCAGTATGTAAAAGGAATACAACAAAACATTGGTTTGTATCAACCATTACCAATTCCATAGAGGTCGCAGGACGCAATCAGTATGGATTTTTTTTTGGGATTTCCTAGAACTCAAAAAGGGAGCGATTCTATATTTGTTGTGGTAGTCAAATTTTCAAAAATGAAACATTTCATACTATGTAGGAAGACAAGAGATGCCACACACATTGCCAATTTGTTTGTCAGAGAAGTAATAAGACTACATGGATTGCTGAGAAGCATAGTTTCAGACAGGGACACCAAATTTGTAGGACACTTTTGGATGATTCTGTGGAAGAGACTGGGGACAAAATTATCCTTAAGTTCATCATATCACCCTCAGATAGATGGGAATATTGAAGTAGTAAACAAGAGTCTTGGAAACTTATTGAGAAGTTTAGTCACTAAGCGAGGTCGACAATTGGATCAGATTCTGGCACAAGAAGAATTTGCATTCAACAATTCAGTGAACAGGATCAAAGGAAAAAGTCCATTTGAAATTGTGTACGGTATACAACCAAGAGGGATTACAGAGTTGAGAGATTTGAGTCAAGATGAGTTCAGAAGTGCTAGAGCAGAGGATTTTGCAATAGAAATGCAGAAACTCCCTGACAAAGTCAGAGAGCAGCTACAGAACAACAGCCAGAAATACAAGAGTAGAATTGATCAAAAGAGAAGATAAGTTCAATTCGAAGTTGGAGATGAAGCTTTAGTTCATTTGATAAAAGAGAGATTTCCAAGGGGAACGTACAACAAGTTAAAGATGAAAAATATTGGACCATGCAGGATTCTCAGAAAATTCGCAGCCAATGCTTATGAGATTGAGTTGCCAGACAATGTTAGGATATCACTGATATTCAATGTTGCAGACCTGTATCCTTACAAGAGACATGAAACAGGAGAATCAGATGATCAAAAATAAATTCAGTGGAAAGAGAAATTACCCACAGCAGAAAAACCTCAGATGGAGAAAATCATTGAACAAAGGGATGGAAAGAAAACGAGGAGGAAGAGATATCCTGAGTACTTAGTGAAGTGGAAAGATCATCCAATGGAAGATGCAAGTTGGGTCACAGAACCTAATATTTTGAAGCATGGAAAGACAGTGCAGGAGCTCATGGACAAGAGTACATGAATTTTTTTAACCAAAGGAGTATGATGCAGGAGAATCACCTTCAAAGTCAACAACGCACGCGTGGAGACAAACAAATGACATCTCAACAATGACATAATTTCAAATCGAACATTATTTTCAAATTTTTTGTAAGAACATTTTAAAAATGTAACTTGTTTGTAAAGTCTTGAAGGACTGTAAGAAATTGCAGATATGGAGTGTCGACTCTATCTGGAAATAACTAGTAGTTATTGTAATAGGACTGAGTAGGTAATAGCTTTGAATTTGAAATGATAGATTTCAGAACAGGACGAGAGAGATCGTAGAGTCGGATAGTTTTTCAGTATTACATTGTAATATGGAGAATGTAAGAAAAAAAATAGGGAGAAGAGTAGAGCAGAGTAAGAGTAGTAGAAACACTATGTAATTTTCTTTTCATGAATGAATAGAGCAGACAAAAATTGTCCCAAATACTTGGACCGAGTTCATTTTATGTGTGATTGAATGAATGTTATTCGAGGTGTATGATTGTTACATTTAATTTTCATGTATGAGTGGTTGAGAAATTAACTGTATGAGTTCGTGAAAAAGCTGGTTGAGTTTCAATTGTTTCTCTCCTAATACTTGTATGCAAGGTGTGCATATCGAATGCAAGGTGTGCGTCAATTGAGTTTAGGATTGAATCAGAGAGAAGAATAGAGAGAGAATCAGAGAAACTCGGACCAGGTGCAAGGTGTGCATAGTGTCAAGGAGCCAACAAGCTTCAAAGAACCAGTGCAGAAGAACACCAGGCGGGAGATAAGGTTTTGTTTGCAAGGAAACCCTTCGAACTGAGTTATTTGAAATCCCTAGAACGCAAGGTGTGCGTGAGAGATCATAATCATTTCAAGGATATGAGATCAAAAGGGATAACACCTTGTTGAAAGTGTTGATGAGATCCAGGGATCATACTCGCAGAAGGAGTGGAGAGTTGAAATATACAAACTCTGACAATTTTTCTAAGTCTGAGAGAAGGCGAAAGCGTGGGAGGGAATAGTGAGAATTGATCCTAACCGTTGATTGAAAAGGGATCTGGACCATTGATTGTTTAGGAAGAATTTATGCGTTTTGTGGATAGGGAGAACAGAGGAGAGAGTCTTTCAACTCCCTGATACGCGAAATCATGACTAAATCCAAGCCGTCGATCCAGAGTGGTCACAGTTTCATGGTTTTGGTCATTGGGAAAATGGGAGTGAAGACTTCCCCAAAAATTTTGAAAGGCAAATCGCCAATTTAATCTTGGTCGTTGATTTGTGGAGGATATGGACTGTAGATTGGTCATCATATATTCGGGAATCGAGAGTGTGGAGGAAACAACTACCCGAAAATCCCGATACGCGAGATCCCGACATAATTGGGACTGTTGATTGAGGAAGGATCTGAGTCATCAGATCTAAAGCATTAGAATTTTGGGAGTCAGGAGAACATAGGTGATTCGCATTGGGAATTTCCGATACATGAAATCCCGACGCGCTCGGAAGAGTTGACCCTAGGTTATAGAGAAGGGCCATATAGATGGAGGATAAGGGAGGAGCTAGCATGCGCTAGGTCCTTGTCAGGATTTCGGGACCCGAGAGTTCAAAGGAAGGATAGTCAGGGTAACACAAAGTCCTGACACGTGAAATTGCGATGCACCTTTTGTGTAGGAATGCGATCATAGCCTGTGGTTGTGTGGAGGTGAAGCTCGCGCTTAGTGCTTAGTTGCACAGACAGAGTTTAATAAAGGACCTGTGGATAGTTTGTCAGGGTTGTTTCAGCCCGAAGGAAAAGACGATCTAGTGACCGGGAGGTCGACAGACCCTGCCGAGGTAGGGGTGCTGCATCATGTGGCACTAGGGTTGTGAGTCTTCACTTGGTGGATCCAACTTCTCCTTGAAGTGGCTAAAACCACTTTACAATTACTAGAGGCCGACTTTACAAATACCACCATACAAATACATGTTGACCAATCCAAAAAAGGGGATTTGATCTTATACAAGACCCGACTTGATCAATCCACAAAAGGGGATTCGATCTATACAATAATGACTCAAATATAAGTAGAATATTCTTAGAAGTTACAATAATTAAACACTCCCTCTTAACGAGAAGGGTGTTCTACTGACACAACTCAATACAACAACATCAAGAGAAGAAGAGGGAAATATCATCATCAACATCTGGAACATTGACTGACACATTTATAAATCATCGAATTTTTTTCTCATCATCAATATCATCATCATTTGCAGCATGGAGCTGGAGTAACATCATCATCATCATCAACATGAATCTGGAACATCAATATCAACAACATGGAGATGGAACAACATCATCAACATCACAAAGTTGGAACATCAACATCTATATGTGGAAACATAATGATGCAGGTGCATCAACAACAACATTTGTGGTACTTTGACAGACCGTCCTTACCATACCTTCGAGATATGCCCAAGAATCATAATATTCCCTAAGATATAAAATACTAACTGAGATACCACTACCGACCACCACTGGCATATACATGCACAAGTACTCTGACATACCGTCCTTACCAGACCTTCAAGATCTATCTAGGGATGATTAGTCCCCTAGGATATAAAATCCTAACTGAGCTACTCGATGTTGGTCATGATACCATAGTATCATCAACATCACTCCCCCTTTCGAGGGATGTCCTTCCAGACAACACCACTCAAACTTCACATGAGACAGAGGCTTAGTCAACACATTTGCAACCTACTCATCTGTGCCAACATATTGGAGCTTTACAACTCCATTTTGCACCATGTCACGAATGTAGTGGTACTAGATCTCTATGTGCTTCGACTTATCATGGAACAATGTTCTCTCTTTCATCTTTATACAACTCTGGTTATCAAATAATATCACGGTAGCATCCATCTCCAAGTTGAACAGGCCTGTCAACAACTTGCAAAGTTATATGGCTTCACAATTGGTGGAACATGATGCAATGTACTACACTTCTGCCGTGCTGAGAGAAATACTGGATTGCTTCCTGCTTTTCCATGAAGTCATGGCTAACTCCAAATTGAAACAACATCCCAAAGTTATCTTTCTATCTAAAGCACTTCCAACCCAATTTGAATCAGTATAACCATACAGTCTGAAGTCATGATCTCCAATATAACAGAGACCATAATCCAATGTACACTTAAGGTATCTCATCACATGATTTTCATCTATAAGGTGAACACATTTGGGCTCCACCAGATACTGACTCAATATGTTCACAACAAAGCATATATCTAGCATGGTATTCGTCAGATACATCAACAGAGAAATAATTCGTTTGTATAGAGTAGCATCAACTAACTTTAACGAAGTATCAACCATGAGCTTCAATTTCATCTCCATGGGTGTGGCCATGGCTTTACATTCCAACATGTCAAAATTTTTTAGTATTTCAACTACATAATTCCTTTGGTTAAGGGAGATCTTCTCCGGGCTCTGCCAAACTTCAAGACCTAAGAAATAATGCATCAGGCCTAGGTCTTTCATCTCAAATTCTGCAATGAGATTATTTTTGCAATCTGTGATGAGATTTTTTTCTCTTGTCAAGAATAAATCATCCATATATAGTAGAAATACAACTGGCTCATCATTCATAACCTTGAAGTAAATATTAGACTCAAATTTACACTTGGTAAATCCCAAGCTCATCGAGAAACTATCAATTCTTCCATACCAAGCTCTCAGAGCTTGCTTCAACCCATACAGATCTTTATTCAACTCGTAGACATGAGTTTTTCTATCTTCAAATTCAAACCCTTGTGGTTGTTCTATGTACACTTCTTCTTCAATAACACCATTTAAGAAAGTTGTTTTCACATCTATCTGGTGCAACTTCCACTTTATTTTGGTTGCAAGAGCTATCATAGTTCTGATATAAGTGTATCTTGCTACATGAGAAAATGTTTCTTCATAGTCAATACCTTCCTTTTGAGAAAATACGGGAGCTACAAATCTTGACTTATATTTTTCAATACTTCCCTCTGCTGCATGTTTTATTTTGTATATCCACTTGGAAGATACCGCATCTTTTTTATTTGGCTTGGGAACTACTTCCCACACATCATTATTTATAATGGACTAGTATTCTTCTATCATGGCATTCATCCATTCTTTCTTCTGAACGAATTCTTCAAAGGAAGTAGGTTCCTTATCTACAAAATCACATATCAAGGCCACATAACTAGAGAATGGCTTAGGCTTCTTTCTTTGTCTCATGGTTCCTTCTGGGGCACCATACTTCTTTGCATCTTGAATAAGTTCTCTTTCCCAAGCTAGCTTTATCTTGTGAGAGATCGTCATATAGGGAGGTTCTTGAGATTCGATCATATCATGATCTTATGGAATCTCATCGTCAATGGTAACTTCAACTTCCTTCATGGATTCTGCAACTCTGGGAGCTTTATGTTTTTCTTTATACACCTCTTCTAACTGGATTTTCCTTGATCTCTTGAGTGATGCATATTCATCAATGTTACGTCTCTTCTGATCTTAATATGATTGTAACATGATATGTAGATTCTGAAGGCCCTAGAGACCTCATAGTATCCAACAAATATTCCCTTCTTTCCTGAAGTATCCAACTTAGTTCTATTTTCTTTCAGAATGTGTACAAATAGTGGACAACCAAATATTTTGAGATGGCTTACTTTTGGCTTCTTTTCGGTGAAAATTTCTTTGGGGGTTTTGAATCCAAGTGCACTATCAGATAATATTTTCTAGACATATACTGTTGTTCTTGCTACTTCATCCCATAAGTGCATTGGAAGATCTTGATCATGAATCATAGTCTTTACTGCTTCCATAATCGTCCTATTCTTTCTTTCTACTACACCATTTTGTTGAGGATTATAGGGAATGGTAAGTTCCCTCTTAATCCCTACATCTATATAAAATCTTCCAAATTCATTTGAAATGTACTCTCCTCCATTGTCTGACCCGAGTTTCTTGATTTTTATTCCGGAGAGGTTTTCTACCAAGGCTTTGAATTCCTGGAACTTTCCAAGTACTTCATCTTTTGACTTCAAGAAATAAACCCAAGTTTTACGAGAGTAATCATGTAAGGTAGCTAGAGAGGTAGTAGGGGGGCCCAGAGGGCCCATAGTGATAATAGTGGAGGTCATTCAATGTAAGGTGGAATAGGTCCACTATATTATTAAATAAGGCCCAC
>JZKD02S0012245.1:548220-584806 GCA_000966675.3 Picea glauca
TAGGAGATTGCTTGGGGATGGTTTCATTGATCGTTTTGATGGCCTCTTATAGAGATGCTGATAGAATATCAACGTAGTTAAAAGTTAACCCTATGTCAGTGACGTAATAAATAAGAGGTGCCCAAGTTAGTGGGAACTTTGAAGAGTTTTACTCCCCATACAACTTGCATATCATCGCTACAACATATTGGTATGGTATCCTCAACAAGTTAGTTGGGTATTCGCCAAAGGGCCTTGTCTTGAATGGTTTGATACGCCTGCACTAGACCTTACACACATCCTTTGCTTTGAGTGGGAACTGCTTGATGAGCTTCTTATCAAGAAATCTTTCCCCTTTCTTCAGGTGGTAGAAGGAAGCTATATTTGATGCTTGGAAATATGCTATTCGACGTTCCCTTGCATTGAGAATGCATCTATTCTCTCTAAGTACACATGCTTCAGTATCCATGAGATAGTCTCTGTGCAAGGGAAGAATGCTGCATAATTCGCCACCTTATATAGATTTGATCTACTAATGTTCCTGAAGATATTAAGTTCGTAGTTGTTTTCTGGATCTTGGGGAAAGATTTGGTTATTGAACATATGATAGGATTCATCCCAGTTAATTGAAGTCACCTATCTATAAATGCTTTAGTATCATCATAAATTGGTCCTAGGCGGTTTGCCTCTTCATCCTGGTGGATTTTGCTTGCAGAGGCTTCTTCCATGGGGGATTTGTTGGAAGTTTGTGCTCACTTGTGTGGCGACATACTTGAATCTACAAAAATCATATTCGTCATTAGTACATCAGACTATGAATTGAAAATATCATATTATAACTATCTCAAAGGGAAAATAAGTTATGAAGGAGAAAATATGGCAGTAATTTCTGTCTTTGGGTGGTTTTTAAGCTTTCTGGGAAAAATCAAAGGATTTGTAACTAACTCGTTGATATGTACTTGTATCGACGTCCGAGAAACCATCTCTACCGATATGGAGATTTGAGTTAGAGTCCAATGAGGAAAAACTTGGTGACATTGTAAAATGCTTCACAAAATTTGTTAAATGTTCAAAAAAAGAATAAGTTTTAGTGTATCGGCCTCAAAGAGAGGATTGACATTGATATTGTGAAGGCTTCAACCAATTTTGTGTTGATGGTTACAACTGCATGAGACATTCTCCATGACACATAATGATTGATTCAACCTAAGAGACATCCCCTGATATGGGTGTATGGTTCCTATCTCAGACAGAGATGGAACGTAGAGATGACTTCCTCCTTAAAGAGAGTTGAGAAGAACTCAAGATGATTCTCCCGTGTAACACAGTGAGAAAGGAGATCTGCTGAGTTGGACGTGCATGTGGATGAGCACAAGGTGAATGTGTGAATTCCCATGAGCTGGGTGCATAATTATGAGACATAGATGAAGATGATGTATTAGCCTCCTCTGAGCAGAGAGTTGAGATGATGAACTCCATATGTCTCATGTGTAATGCAGTGGGAAAGAAGATCTATTGAGTGGACGTGCCTGTGGACGAGCACATGTGAACATGACCCTAGTGGCTGAGCACTAGTGAATGTGGTTTTCCTATGAGACACAATGAGATAGAGTTATGTACATCCCTATGGATGTGCCCCTAATGGATGAGCATTAGTGGGTGTATGAGATCCCTTGATATATTGTTCAAGATTCAGACTTACCTATAACCCTAATTTTTATGTAAAGGGTACATGTCGGCCTCATCTTAATGTAAAATATAATTAATAGATAATTAATATTGTTGGCACAAGAGCAGACCCAGGTTTCAACTCCAAGAGCGCACCAACAAGCCCCAACTATTGGCCCTTTCGGAAACACCTGCGAAGCAGATGCAGTCTCACCAAGTAGCTATGAGGGGGTTGTAGGACAGATATGTCTACAACCAGGGGAATATCAAGTGGATCTATTACAATAGAAATACATCATTCATCTATCATTCAACAAGCTAGATCTATCCTTCATAGATATATATTTCATCTAATATAATAAGGCAAGTAACAATATAACAATGATAGAGATCAAAGAATCAATCACACACACAACAACAAATGTATGTGGTTCACCCTCTCCCTAGGGCTACGTCCACATAACTGTGCTTATGATTTATTAAGGTAAAACATATAGTTCTTATCTGTGCTCTCAGCTAACAGATCCTCTTTCTTCTCTCTCTTTATCTCCCCTCACTGTGCACCCAGCTGTAGGACTTGACCTTCACACACAGTAGAATATATTACAATACCATAAGCCTTCCTCCCTCTTAGCACTTCTCTCTCTCAATACAATGATCCCTCACTCAATACTATAGGAAGATCAACAACAATATTGTACTGCAGAATTACCAACCAAACCTAGACCCTTTAGACCTCTATTTATACATTACAACACCTCATTGACAGCGTTAGGCCGAAACCTAGGTTCCAAAACCCTAAAATACCAAAACCATAGGTGTCTAAAATCCTAGTTTAACTTGACCTTCTTTTTCTGGGCTTCGCCAGCCTGTCTTTCCTTCCTTCTTATGTGGTGCTCCAAAGCATCCAACGGTGGCTTTTTACGCTTGTTGAGTTGTCCAGGATCCATATTTCTTGATGATATGTCATCCTTGATCTCCTCATCCAATGTCTTGCATTTCCTCGCTTCGATCCATCTTTTCTACTCTTTGGCTTACTTCGACCTAGTGGCAGTCATTGTGTCTCCCGCGAAGTTCATTTTTCACCTTTTCTTCCTTGTTCTTTGCTTCCTTCCATAACCAAGGGCCAACAGGACCCCAACACTCACCTGTGACTCGTCTCGAGGCACTTGGATCCGATCCTTCTGTTTTTCTTTGCTTTGGACTGTGTAGGGCAGCCTTGGTTTCTGCTTTATGTCTCCTCTCCCTTTTTGTGAAAACTGTCTTTTATGTGTCTGGTACCCAGTTTCAACTGCACCTGGTACCTAGACCCTTTTCCAACATTTTTTACTGAGAATTGCGAGGAAGCTAGTTTTCATAGTACAACTTCAGTTGTCTCCCATTCACCAATCCTTCCTTCCATTCTCCCTTCAATGTTTTCAGTTGCGCAACTCCTCCTTCTGTAACATAGGCAATCTCATATGGTCCAAGCCAATGCGTTCTGAACTTCCCTGGGTGTCCTATAAACTTACTGTCGTACATCAATACCAAATCACCTTACTTGAGTGCCTTCTTCTTGATGTGCCTGTCATGGTATGCCTTCTCTCGTTCCTTCTGAACCTGCTGGTGGAATCCTGCAATGAATCTGTCTTCTTCCAGTTCAATTAGTTGTGCGAGTCTTTCCTGAACAACATCAGTGTCATCCATACCTGTAAATGCAACAATCCTTAAGCTTGGTACCAAATATTCCATTGGGACAACAACTTTGAGACCATAAACCAAATTGAAAGGGCTCTGCATTGTTAATTTCTTGCAAGTGGTTCGATAGGCCCATAGTACTGTAGGTACTCTTAAGTCCCAATCGTCCCTATTCACAATGAAAATCTTCATTAATGTTGTCTCCAAGATCTTGTTGAATGCTTCAACTATTCCATTTTCTTGTGGATGGTAAGGTGTACTCTTCTGATGGTGGACTGCAAATTCTTCAGTCAAGACTTCAATTGTTTTATTGATGAAGTGTGTACCTTGATCACTCATAAGGATCTTGGGGCATCCAAACCTAGTTATTATGTCATCAAATATAAAACGCGTAACTGTAGTTGCACTACAATCTTTAACTTCTCTGGCTTCGACCCATGTGGTTAAGTATTCAGTCGCAATAATTATATACCTTTCTCTTGTGATATTTTCTGGTGGGTTTATCGGTCCCACGAAGTCAATGGCCCACTTTTCAAATGCTTGTAGGGTCATCTGTGGTGATAATGACATTTCATCTCTTCTGGATGATTTCCCAATTCTCTGGCATACATCACAGGCTTTGACATAACCTTTATCATCTCTGTGTAAGGTGGGCCACCAAAGGCCATCTCGCAGAACCTTCTGCACAGTTGATTTGCCTGCGTAATGTCCTCCTGCGATTCCTTCATGAGATTATGCAAGGATCAATGGTCACTCTGTCTCCATAACACATATTCTTAGTATCTCATCAGGTCCCAATTTGTATATCTAACCAACTATAAGTGAAAATTATGCAGTGTGCACCACGAGCTGTTTCTTCTGGGGAATTGTATACTCACTAGGTGACATTCCTATTGACAGGAACTGGACAATGTCTGGGAAGTGGTCGTCAATATTTCTAATGGAGAGAAACTATGCTTCCAACAGTGTATCCTCCAAACTAGTGGGTTCTTTTCCATGTTCCAACCTCGACAAGTGGTCAGGAACCTTATTCATTCTTCCTGGATTAACTATGATTTCAAAATTATATTCTTGAAATAGTAGAAGCCATATGCATATTCATCCCCCCAACACTGGCTTGTTGACCAGGTGTTTTAGTGCAAAGTGATCTGTAAACATTTTAAAGTGTCCTCCCAACAAGTAGTGGCGAAATTTCTGCAACGCATACACCATGGCTACTCCTCCTCTCTCGGTAGTGGTGTAATTAATTTCAGCTGTAGATAGCTTCCTGCTAGCAAAACATAACGGGTGGTCGATATCCCCTTCTCCTGGTTGTGCCAGTACTGCTCCCAATGCAATAGAAGACACATCGACGTGTACATGAAACTCTTTGCACCAATCTGGAAAAACCAGAATGGGCACAGTGACCATCTTCTGTTTCAGCGTGTCGAAGCTCTGCTGGCATTTGTCTGTCCAACCAAACTGACAATCCTTCTTCAAACATTTTTCCATTGGTGCTGTGATTTGGGCATAGCCTTTAATGAATTTCCTGTAATAGCCAGTATGTCCTAGCACAGTGCATAGTTGTTTGACTGAAGTAGGAGGTGGCAAATCAACTATAATTTCAATTTTAGATGGATCAACTAGAAATCCCTGCTTGCATACAATATGGACTAATAACACTCAAAATGGTGAGAAGAATATGCATTTCTTCAGATTCAAAGAAATTTGACATTGCCTGCATTTATCAAACATTAGCCTTAGACATTCAATATGATTTTTCAACAAACTAAACACACTCCAGTCATCAAAATATGCTTATAAAAATTTATGCAAAAATTATTTGAACGCTTCGACCACTACCCTGGAAAAGATGGTTGGGGCATTCTTCAGTCCAAATGGAATTACTATATATTGGTAGGATCCCCATTCTATGGAAAATGTGGTCTTCTGGCAGTTCTCCTTAGCAATTCGGATCTGATGGTATCCCGAAAATGCATCTGTAAAAGAATATACCTCCTGGCCTCCCATGTTGTCTAATACTTAATCAGTGAATGGTGTAGGGAAAGGATCATGCAGACATGCATCATTCAACTTTATAAGGTCCACACATATCCTGATTTCTCCTATCTTCTTGTCTTGCATGACAATAGGGATAATCCACTCCGATTCTTCGACAGGTTCAATAATCCTGGCTTCCAGCATTCTGTTGAGCTCAATCTTCACTTTTTCCTTATATTTCGGGTTCAATCTGTAGGGTCTTTGCTTGAGTGGCTTCACGCCTGGTTTCAAAGGGATCCTCATTTCTCCCATATGACCTTTGATACCCTTCATATCAGTGAACTTGGTCGGAAACAAGTCCTGATACTCGTGCAGTAACTTTGTAATCTTGTCAATGGTAGCAACATCCCAATAATCTCCAACATTGGCAAGCTTCAGTGTCTCCTTTGTCCCAATGTTGAATTTTTTAATCTTGATTGGTTGACCAATAAATGGTATCTCAACTCCTGGTCCTTCCACATTTCTTTGGCCTTCTGTTTCAATGATTTTTACCTTCCTGGGATCATCATCGTCATTGGCATTGATGTTGTAGCAACTCTGCAATTTATGGAGAGGCGCAGTCCATTCATCCTCTTCTTGTTCCATTGGGAGGCTAGATGCTTCCTTGAATACCTTATTTATCATGATCTGTAATGCTTGGTCTACTGAAGGATATTCACTTTCAAATGCAAAGGTGGTGACAAAATTATGAATCATACCTTCCCAATCTATAGTGACGAGCCAGAACTCCGCTTGAAGGTACCAGTTGATAAGGGTCATTTCTAGTGTGTTAATGAATATGTGCACCGATTGTTTTCAAGGAATTTCACTCCAGGCCTCTTCTTACATGGTCCTTTGGGAAACTTGGACTGGTATATCTTACTTCACAACTTACTGCTTGTGCTGAGAACCGCCCTGTCATCAAGATTTGACATTGGGTCCAGTCTGTGATATTGCTTTTATGTGTCCCCCACCATCTTGTTGGTGTGGCTTTCAAGGCCTCATCCATTACCAACAATCTTTGTTTTATTGGTACACTTGTTTCAAAATATGATAGGAAGGCTTCTAAAGGGTTCAAACCATAAAATGTGGGTAAGTTACTCACTGTTGTGTCGATCTAACGTACTTCTCTGGTTATTCTAGCACATCTTCTGGTAGATACTTCATACATCTGGTTCTTCCAGTTCTCTAGTTCTTCTTCTGAATATGATGAGCACGCGCTGTCACTTCTCCAACTTAGATTCCCATCAGTTGTAGGGTTGATGTAATCTTGTTGTTTGGTTGTTAGTTTGTAGATGTTTTCCAACTCGTATGTGTGATCTTCTTCTCTGATGGGCTCTATGTATCGTGGAACTTCATCTGGATCTAAGGGTGAAATGAACCTAAGGCCATCTCTTTCAAATGTCATACGTCTTTTCTTCAAATCAACAACAGTGGAATTGTTGAAGGCCCAATCAATTCCTAGTAATGCAGGGTAAGGGCAGCTATCATCAACAATTTCAATTACCTCAAAATATACAAAGGTTTTGACTCTGTCGATGTCCACCGAGACATGCTCCAATTGTTCGAATGGGCCGACAGCTTGCCGATTAGCCATCCTAAGTCTGATAGGGGAATAGATCAACTTCGGTTTTCCCATTAGTGCCCAAGTTTGCTTTGTCATGACATTGACCTCCGACCCTAAGTCGAGGACCACATAGTCTATATCATACTCTCCTATTTGAGCATTCAAATGTAATTCTTTATTTGTCCTTCTCTTCTTACCAATTTGGTGTACTACCCTATTTAGTAAAGGGTCTATCTTCCCTAGGTCATATTGCCTGATTAAGTTCTGTAGTTCTTGAACAACGTTTTCATCTTGAATTAACTTAATACGAGTGTATAAAAATTCAATGAGCTTACTAACCTCTTTTCCTCCTTTTGGCGAAGCTGACTGATCAAATTCTTGAGGCATCCCATATTCCCTTATTTATGGTCATGTTTTGGAGGAATAACCTTGATCTTATTTCAACTCTTGCCTTGCTTCCTCAAAGATTTGTCTTTCTTTCTTCGAATCAAAATTTTGGATCTTCTCTGCAGCTTTCCTGATGCTTGAGTCTTCTTTGATCTTTCCTTGGCTCGTTCTATCCACTCCTGTGGTAGCACCTTCTCGATTAATAACAATGAATCTAGGGTCTGCTCCGTGAGGTTCAACATAGATCAATTGCACTTGTGGGTTCTACAGGGGTCCTTGTCTTTCCTGAAACTTGGATGGCAGCACAGGGCAGTCCTCTATGACATTCTCGAAGGCGTTGCAATAACTGCAAGTGGTACAAGGGTTCTGAAAGTCCCTTGCTATATGTCCTACTTGCGCGCAGTTATAACAGATTATTTGTCCTCGGCCTCAGCCTGTTCCTTCTTCTTGTCCTCGTCCTCTCTATCCACCGCGAGGATTGAAGCTTCCTCTTCCTGTGGAGTTATACTGCGCATTGTTTCCTTCTTGATGTACTTCACTTTGGATCTTGTATGTGTCTCTTGATCTTTCATGCATGAGATCATAAGCTCTGCAATCTCTATTGTCATGCCCTATTGATTTACAAAATGTGAAATACAAGTTTGTGGGTGTCTGAACATATTTCTGCATGTAATAACACTCACCAGGGCGATGTCGATTTCTGCATACTTCGCACCATGGTAAGGTGACTTGCTTCAAGGGGCTCAGAGCTCAAGAAGCCAAGTATTCCTTGAATAGAGGGCAGTGTTCCTTGTCATGAACTTCTGATCTGCATCTGACACACCAGATGTCTTCTATTTTGTCTTTTCCCTTGTCTTTCTTTATGTCTTCGACCTATATAGACAAATTAGTTAGCTGACTCAAGATCTAACTCATACCTGAGCTGGATTCTCCCATAGGGGCTGATTCAACCTTCATGGCGATCTCCAATTCTTCTTCCTACGAAGCAATCTTTTGCTGCATCAGGGGGACTCTGATATGTGGTAAAAGAGAAGCGATGAACCATTCTTTATTCTGTTCGTCCGAGATCTTAAAGGTCAATATTGTTGTGAGGGTATTGAATCTCTGATCGAACTCCCATACAGGTTCGGCTACCTTTTTTTTTTATCTCTTTCAACTATGTAATACATTGGGACTCTGACTTAGGTTTCTTAAAATCTACAATCAGTGTGTTCTTTATCTAATTCAATGGCTTAGTCTGCACAAGTCCTTGGACAAGCTTCATGTACCAGCTCAACGCGCGGTCTCTCAGTGTAGTGCTAAACTGGTTTCTTTTGACAGCTTCATTAGTAATATTTTAAATGTTCCATATGGCCTCGCATAGGAACCAATGTTGATCAGGATCTTCAGATCCATCTCCTATAAATATAGGGAGCCTCATCTCATCTTCCATGGAATTGCCTAGGTTTCCTATCTAAGTGGATGCTGAGCTGCTAGTAATTGTGCTCTGTGGACTTTGGTGATTTGGAATGTTCTGATTACTTAGAATTTCTGAAACAGAAGGGGGATTGATATTACTTACTTCAGTAGCCTGTGTAGTTCCTGAGGTTTCTGTCTCATTTCGGTGAAGTTCTTCAACTACTTCTTCCTCTGGCCCCACGGGTTCTGAATGTTCTTCGTCTGTCAGATCTGCCTCTTCTCCACTGTAGAAACGCTCTTCCCCGTAGTTTTTCTTAAAGAGGTTCTCAAGGTGAACCCATCGAAATACTCTTCCACTGCGTGTATGTCCTGCTTCTCGGTCAATGTTGCTATCCAAATTTTTGAACATTAGCCTTTTCAAATCTTCTTGATCTACTGTATCTTTAAGATGTTCTTCTCATGCAACATCATCTTGAGTTTCAACTTCAAGACTTGTAAAAATTTTCTTCTGGGTCCTTTAAAGAAATATATTTCTTCTTGGTTGTATGACTCTACTCTTTCAACAACAAACTCGGTGATATACCCTCCAATGTTACTATCAAACCAATGATATATTGCCCTGGATACAATGTTATCAACCCTTTTAACCTTTTGGATCAACATCGATGTCCAAACTACAAAAGATCTAGGTCTTATCTCAAACTGGGTATCTGCTAACCTAGCTAACCACTCATGTAGCTCTTGATGGATCCCTCCAAAGAATATCTCATGAATTTCGGTAAAGATATATTTATCCGACCAATCTTCTGTACTAAGCTTAGGGTTCTTGTTCTGGGCTTCAACGAAGTCCTTCTCTTGATCTTCTATCCACTTTTGAATCTATGTCTTTGATGGGAATCAAATTGACATTCCCTCATGAAGATTCCTGTCTCGATAATGGAACCATTTGTTGGCACAAGGGCAGACCCAGGGTTCAGCTCTAAGAGTGCACCAAAAATCCCTAGCTACTGGCCCTTTCGAAAACACCTGCGAAGCATATGCAGTCTCACCCAAAGTAGCTAAGAGGGGGTTGTATGATAGAGATTTATACAACCATGGGAATATCAAGTGGATCTATTACAATAAAAATACATCATGCATCTATCATTCAACAAGCTAGATCTATCCTTCACAGCTATATATTTGATCTAATACAATAAGGAAAATAACAATATAAAAATGATAGAGATCAAAGTATCAATCACACACACAAAAACAGATGTACGTGGTTCACCCTCTCCCTAGGGCTATGCCCATAGAACTATGCTTATAATTTATTAAGGTAAAGCATACAGTTCTTATCTGCGCTCTCAGTTAGAAGATCCTCTTTCTTCTCTCTCTTTCTCTCCCCTCCCTGCGCATGCAGTTGCAGGACTTGACCTTCACACACTACATGATATCTTACAATACCAGAAGGCTTCCTCTCTCTTAGCACTTCTCTCTCTCAATACAGTGATCCCTCACTCAATACTATAGATAGGTCAACAAAAATATTGTACTGTAGAATTACCAACCAAACCTAGGCCCTTTAGACCTCTATTTATACATTACAACACCTCACCGACAGCCTTAGGCCGAAACCTAGGTGTCAAAACCCTAAAATACCAAAATCCTAGGTGTCTATAACCCTAGGTCAACTTGACCCGCTTTTTCCGGGCTTCGTCAGCCTATCTTTCCTTCTTTCTCGCACGGTGCTCCAAAGCATCCAACGGTGGATTTTTCAACTTGTTGAGTTGTACACTATCCATATTCCTTGTTGATATGTCACCCTTGATCTCCTCATCCAATGGCTTGAATTTCCTCACTTCGCTCTATCTTTTCCTCTCTTTTTCTTACTTCAACCCAGTGAGAGTCACTGTGTCTCCCACGAAGTTCATTTTTCACCTTTTCTTCCTTGTTCTTCACTTCCTTCCATAACCAAGGGCCAACAAATATAAACGATAATTAATATGGTAATTATTAATTATACTTTGAGTTATTGAGGTCGGTCCTATTGTGCCAATAGACACATCATTTGATGTGACAAGTATTATATAAATAAAGGTGAATCCCTATTGAGGAAGCACACTTATCATTGTGTCATCTCATGATTTCAGAAGTTGTGGTCTAAAATTATGAGAATTACAACACCCTCTTGTGTGCTAGGTTTGGTGATGGTGTGGGAGGTATTTCTCTTGAGGAATATAACAAACGATTGGCTGGGTTTTCTTCCCTTGTTGAGAAGGGTTTCTGAGGATACTTCTTGTGTTCTTGTGCATGATTCTTCTTCTTCTTATCTTGGTTTGCTGCAGTAGTTATGGTTCAAGGAATAGTTAAACAAAAAAATTAAAGAGGATACACGATCCATAGCTCATTGAAAACTTAACATGGTATCAGAGTAGGCTTGAAGAAGACCATTGCACACAAAAATTGAAGGTAAGCTCTGCCAATTCCGTGGTAAGATAAAGCGGGATGAATATTTTCTTTAAAATTCTTGTGGTGAATTTAACCCTTGAAACAACAACCAAAGTGTATGGGAGAAGAGGCCGAAACTTAGGAGAAGGGTGAAAACCTAGGAGAAGAGGTTGGTATTTAGGGAGAATGTAGCCACAAACCTAAGGAGCATGACCTACCCTAAACTATAGACACTGTAAAGAACTTGACCTATTATGCGGCCCCTCCATAACTGTCACATATATACCCCAACAACAAATGCCTAAATAAAAAGGGTCAGAACCCTTATGAAGTGAAATAAAAGGCTGTCACAGCCAAAACGTTTGAGACTGTCCATATTCTTGAAGACATTATTGAGGCTATTGTCCTGTGCAAAGTTTACCTCAGTTCGGGGGAAATAGAAGAGTATTGTTTTCCTTTTCTAGGCAGACTATGGGATGATAAGAAGTGTGTAATCTTCCTGTAGTAGGTTAAAGACTGTGGGAAAAATAAGTGTGCTGAGAGAGGAGGATTTAAAGGGATAGAAGCACACATTAACACTCATCCATCATTCTTCACTCAGACAAAACTTCTCGATTAACAGATGTGGAGACTGGTAGTCAAATACAAGTATTATCCGACGACCAAATTGTAAGTGTTTTAAAATTTCATCCACATGGGAATGAATTATTTTTGTCTGGTGGATCAAAGGGTGCTTTAAATATTTGGGACATTAGAGACAACAAGGTGGTCCATGAATACTTGAGAGGTCTTGGCCTAATCTTGTATATAGACTTCAACTATGATGGGAATAATTTTGCATCTTCTTGTGACATTTCTAGACAAATTCCAGAGAGAAGTCTATTGTTATTTGGGATTTTTGGATTCAAGTTCCTTTATCAAATCATGTCTATGTGGAAGCATATACTTTACCATGCATACACTATCATCCAGTTGAAACTAATTTTGTCACCCAATCAAATGGAAACTACATTGAAATATTCTCATCTAATCCACCATTTAAATTAAACAAATACAAACGATTAAAAAAGAATGAAGTTTTAGGGTTTCCAATTCGATACAACTTTAGTCAAGATGTTGGGATGGTGTTGTATCGATATTTGAGTAAAATATGAGAAAATACAGAATTCCAAGCAAGGGGATAGTGTCCATAGTCAGTTAGAGAATACCTTCACTGACATTGATGATTTAGAAGAAGAAAACATGGAGTACGCTCCATAATTTCAGTCAATAGAATATGAAGAGTCTCCTCCTCTAAGGAAAAAAGAATAGAAAAATGAATCTATTTGTATGGTGTCAAGAAAATATGTGGCAGTGTTGTTAGTAAAAAAAGGTTGCAGCAGGTGTGCACCCTAAGATGCACTCTCCAACAACAAGGGCCATGTACGTGTTACTTGATAGATAACACTACAACGATATTGTTGTTGATAGAAGCCAGGATGTTGAGTAGAGTTCCAGGCTCAAATTTGAAGGAGTCTCTAAGGTATAGAATTACCAAGTCTGAAGTCTATCCTGAGCATGCATAAATTTTCTACTAGACCAACGTACAAGGCCACCCTAGCTACAATAAATACAAGATTGATGCAGAGACTTGTATAGTATAAGGTGGCTACAAGGAATGCCATTAATCATCATGACATTGACAAACATGAAGAACCTCCATTGGTGTACACTCTCAGGTATGGACTTGTATGTATGTATTATTTTTATCATTGTCATAAGGGTACTTGCAGGAGGAAGGAACCCTTAGTGAAATCATGGACCCAACACTAGAAAATTTGGGTCATTTTGCGATGGCTATTTCGACGCTCTTGCGATGTTATGTCATGTATATTGCAACGAATATTGAGTCTCCCAAACGTCGTTTCATGTGACGTGGCACGTGTGACAAATATTTATTAACGTCGCAAGAGAGACAATAGTAGGGACGTTGTCACAATTGTGACAAAAAAAGAAATATCGTCGCCAATATGACTAAGTAAAGAATTCGTTGAAAGAGCGGCATAGTAGGGAAATCATCACAAAATCGACAATATAGGCAAAGTAAGTGAAAAAATTGCGACAAATCAGCTTTCAAAGAGTTCATCGTGATGGGGACGAACATAGGGTATATAGAGACAAAATCGCTATACAATTTTCGTGGTTTGTACAACAAGTTTGTCGCAAAATTTGTACCGGTCGTTGCAATTGAGACGAAAATTATCGTGATTTGTATAGAAAATTCGTCGCAGGATTTGTTCTGGTCATTGCAAGTGAGACGAAAACTGTCATGATTTGTATAGTGAATTCGTTGCAGGATTTCTATGGTTCGTCGCAATTTAGACGAACACTTTCGTGGTTTGTATAGAAAAATCATCACATGATTCCTATAGTGCGTCAAAATTGTGAAAAAAACGATTTATTTAAAAAAAAATTAAAATTTTATTTTTGAGCAAAAAAAATAATATTTTATTTTTGAAGAAAGGGGGCATGTATTGGAAGAATATTAGAAGATATTAATTTCATTATATTCTTGAAACCATTTCACAAAGGTAAATTCTCTGAAGTAAATAAGGTATGGGTAGATCACTTTGCATGTGATCAAGCACCATCTAGTTTTGATTTCAAGAGTAAAAATATGGAGTGTCACATCCAATCAAGAGTTACCCTCAAATATTTATAGTTAGTCTATCAATTCATGTCAATAGGCCCTCATCTATATTCAAAAATTCAAGTATGATAGAATAGAGAATGCCTTTTGTTGAAAGAATTATCTGAAGGTTTTATTTTCACATTCAAGGGGGCATTAACCTAGGAGGAAGAATGCTCCATTAAATTGGGTTTTTTATGGTTATACTAAGACATCTAGAGAATATGTCTTGTCTAATAAAGACAAGTTATAGTTGTATAATCCTTTAACATAGTGAAAATAACATATTTTGATGAATGTTTGGCATAGGAGAAATTCAATGAGTCAACCAAAACATATATATGTAACAATATATATTTGATATGGATATGTTATTAAAATAGATAACATATAAATATCAAATATATTTATATGTRTRATATTKACTAAACATATAAGTTGTAAGGTTGGCTAAKMTCATCACGAGAGGCATTGAAAAACAAAGGCTTCTCTATTMTACTCAGAATTTTTAGGATTTTTATGGATYCCTAAGAAGGTTTGTCTCTAGATGCATTCATGGATTTTCATCAYAGTTGRTTTTATTAATCTTTAAATATTATCCACATTCCAAATCTTGTGGGAATMTTTAAAATGAAGGGCCATTCCATTTATTGGGAATATTTAGAAATAWCATTCTAAGTCCAAAGCTTGTGGCTGGGGRATCTAGTTGGGYAAGGCCATGGTTTCTAACATAAGGAGGVTTTTCCTAGGGGGMTAATACTAAGTCCTATCATTKCATTTMTAGACAGGTGAGGACAAGGACTTTKTTTGWCTTGGGTTGACTTCTYTAAACTGATGCTTCAAGAAAAGTAAGAGAATAAAATGCTCAATGAATGCTTGGAAACAAAACACTTACTTTATTAAACACAACACACCAATGCACCATTACTCATAATTAGTGATGAATCAATGTACAATGTTCAAGGTGAAACTTTATATGTTAAAAGTACATATTCATTCACAAGATAGTCGTCATTTATCAAATTTCATATGTGCAAGAAGTGAAGCATGAACAAGTACTTATGAAAAATTTAAGCATGAAATTGGGTCTTTATGATAGCAATGAAATAGAGAATAATTGTAACAAGTTCATAACCAATATAAGTTTGCATCCATTCAAATAAGTGTATTCCATGAAACACATGAAGTGTCACTATTGTAAAGAGAGAATAAGGCAACGAGCTCAATGTAATAACTTTAGAAGAAATACAATGCTACCAGATTAGAAAATTTCATTATTATATGTCAAGGCACAAAAATTATATCATTAACCACACTTATCATTCATTCATTAAAACTCTAAAATTAATATGTTTCTCATCATACAATATAGATCAATTCTTTGGAACCATGATTGTAGCATGAATCGACCCTCTCAACTAGCAAACAATATAAATGTTGCACTGTTTGGGTAGATTTTTTGGGGTTGTTAGGGTAAGAATGTATCATGGTAAACCAACCAAGCCAAAATACATGCAAACACCACAAAAAAATATGGTTAACAAACCTTCACACAATAGTGAAAGGAGGCAACGACTGGACTAATTACAAGGTCCTTTGGAATTCCTTAACATATTTTGACTTCTTTGGGATGTGGAAAACAAGGTGTCATAAAAATATTGCAATATATCAACACTTTAATCACCATTGAAAGTGGAATACTTATGAAGTTTTATGACAATCCTGGATATATTTTTGGATAACACATAAGAGGTAAGTTCATAATTTTTTTTTATTTTTTTTTTGAGCAAAAACAATTAAGATTTTATTTTTGAGAAAAAAAAAATTGATTTTTGAGCCAATTATAGAAGGTGATATGATTGCACACTAAAGAGGTCATCCAAGTGAAGTTGTTTCTAGCTAAATTTCTCATGTTACCACTTAAACTCTTGCCAAAGGAAAGTCCTACCCTGCGAGAGAGAGCTTGTGGAAATAGATAGGGAAGACACCTACTATCACCTTAGTGCCCTTGCCTCCACATTTTTAGGCCATGGTTTCTAACATAAGGAGGATTTTCCTAGGGGGCTAATAATAAGTCCTATCATTGCATTTCTAGATAGGTGAGGACAAGGACTTTGTTTGACTTGGGTTGACTTCTCTAAACTGATGCTTCAAGAAAAGTAAGAGAAGAAAATGTTCAATGAATGCTTGGAAGGAAAACACTTACTTTATTCAACACAACACACCATTGCACCATTACTCATAATTAGTGATCAAGAAATATACAATGTTCAAGGTGAAACTTTCTAAGTAAAAAGTATATATTCATTCACAAGATAGTCATCATTTAACAAATTTCATATGTACAAGAAGTGAATCATGAACAAGTACTTATGAAACATTTAAGCATGAAATTGGGTCGTTATGATAGAAATGAAATAGAACATCATTGTAACAAGTTCATAACCAATATAAGTTTGCATCCATTCAATAAGTATATGCCATGAAACACATGAAGTGTCACTATTATAAAGAGAGAATAAGGCAACGAGTTCAATGTAATAACTTTAGAAGAAATACAATGCTACCAGATTAGCAAATTTCATTATTATATGTCAAGGCACAAAAATTATATCATTAACCAAACTTATCATTCATTCATCAACACTCTAAAATTAATCTGTTTCTCATCATACAATATATATCAATTCTTTTGAACCATGATTGTAGCATGAATCGACCCTCTCAACTAGCAAACAATATAAACGGTGGACTGTTTGGATAGATTGTTTGGGGTGGTTAGGGTAGGAATGTATCGTGGTCGACCAACCAAGACAAAAGACATGCAAACACCACAACAAAATATGGTTAACAAACCTTCACAAAATAGTTGAAGGAGGCAATGATTGGACTAATGACAAAGTCCTTTTGAATTCCTTAACATATTTTGGCTTCTTTGGGATGTGGGTTTTGGATAACACATAGGAGGTAATGTCAAGGCTTAAAACTAGGTAATTTATCTCTCTTCAAATTTGTTTGGACACCTATGGAAATGGATATAATGAAATCCTCGAAACATTGGAAAACGAGGAGGGTTACAAATAGCCCTACACAACAATAAATCTCTGCAAAAAAAGGAATACTAGAAACATCCCAGAACAACAATAAAGAACATGCAACGATTTCACTACATCCAATGATAGTTTATAATAACCTATAACAACACTCCTTCAAAATTTTGCAATAAAAGTTATTTTCAACCCTAGTTATGTTGTATTGATTTCAACCATTCCAAGCAAAGTATGCAATAGGGCATCCATAAAAGTGATCAATTTCTACTTAAATTAAAAATGATTTTCAAACCCTCTTGTGATAAACATATAGATGTTTCTTTGAGAACTAGTTAGCATGATTTGAACTAATATAAGTCAATGAGGTTCAATGCAATCTAGATTGAGGATAACACATTATGAAAACCTTTCCTAGTACTATCAAGGTGAATTGAAAGGTTGTCCAAGCAAAAGGATAGAGCCATCAGAGGTCCTACCTTAATGCATGAACAATAACTTCAATGATCAAAGGGGTAAGGTTAGAGAACTTACCTTGAGAACCCTCCCAAGTGAAGCTTTTCACCCTTAATTATTTGACCTTATAGCAACCGTTTTATTCCAAAAAATCCTTTAAAAGTGCTTATACAAACCTTGAAAATGACTAAACATTAACAGAGAAAAGAAATAGATTTTCAAACCTATATTAAGACAAGATTATCATTAATATCCGATGGTTTTAAATGAGGGAGGACTCTTCCTTTTATAGGTGAAGAGCCTCCTCAAATACAATACAACACAATGTGCTAGATCAATACTATGAGGTCAAAACCATTAACCCAGTCCATGGGAAAATACAACAAATCATCTAAGAAATCCCTCAAAACCCTCCAAGAGCCAAATGACCCTAAAGAATGGTCCATATATAATAATAAATGCCACACATGTGGGCTCGAGGGGTAGAATAAATTAGGTGAAATCCTTAATAAAGGTGAAATTTCCCCATGAGAGGGTGAATGATTGAGTCAACATTATCCAAATACTCCCAAAAAAGGTCCAAGTTTGGAATAACGAATTCAAGAAGATGACATTACCTCTCACATGTGTGAGACATCCAAGTAAAAAAGTCAAGATAAATGGCATGTGTGGCCTCCTCTAGGTGGGTGCTTCTCAAGTAAATAAAAATAAAAACATGCCACATCATCACAAGGTCCAAATAACAACCTATAACCACCTCCATAATTTGTAACCAACTCCTCCAAGGCATTAATAAATCCCATGTGTGGTCCAAGGAGAKATAAATAATGCATAAGTGTGAATGAAACATTCAATTGATAAGGGAGAATACATTTGAGTGGTCCATGTGGCATCTGTGGCGACATGGCATCCCTCTGATGGATTGATGCACTGCCATGGATCCCAATGCGGTGACATGAATCCCAAGGAAAATGGTATGGATACCAATGTATGTAGATATGATCATATATGAGTACATGGATCCAAATATAGCATCATGGATCCCAATGCAATGTCATGGATCTTGAGGCATAATACATGTATCCCAATGCACAATAACCACTTGAGGTGATGGGTCTAGCCTCTTAGCAAGTCATTAATTGGTAGAACCTAGTGATATCTCTTAGCAAAACATAAAAAAGGGGGTTGTTTTAATATTTTCCTAAGTCTTACCAAGGGGAACAATATTTACCCTTATACATTCATTAAGTCGTAAGACAACACATATTTCCTAAGCACCTAGGTGAAAGATAGGAAAAAATAATTAATAATGATGAAAGGGAATGGGGAATGAGTTCATGTGATGACTCTCAATGTCTTATACATGCACAAGTCTTATCAATCATTTATTTATTCATCCACCTTTATTAAGCTAGGATTTTAACATACAATATCCTTCTAGAGGTAGCTTAACATTGAGTTACCATCCTTAACATTATTTCTTACTACCCCTTTAAGAATTGTTTTTTTTTAATGTTTGTTTTAACGAACAAGTTCATTTTATTTAGATATTCATAGACAAACTAGAGACTAGGGGCATTGGCCTCATAGTGTGGGAGCATTGCTAAAGATTTATATTTGGATTTTGACTTTATCTCTTCACCTCTTTTCCTTATTGGATTATTGACTTAGGATTTATCAATTTGACCTTTCCTTTTGACCTTTGAGAAATCATACATGACCAATATGCAATTTTTGATATGGATGGAATGAATAACACTTGGGAGTTGGAACATGATTAGCATGGTTGGGATATGGATAATGATATCTATCCTAAGAACCCAATGGTATAGGTTAATCCAAAAGATGACACATTTCTAACATAAAACATGTTCCCCAAGGTACTACAAGGAAAGTCATAAAACCATGTAATGTTATGAAATGCTACTAGGCAATCATTAGGTGTTTACCACTTTATGATGAGTTAATAAGTTACATCATCATTTCCAAATAAGTATTGATACATGTAATGTCAAATGAAGCAAATAGGAACCATGCCATATGTTGTGGGGAAAATCACCCTACGGACTAGCAAATAGAGTTCAAACTTTGCATGCAGATATGACTGAAGAGAAACTACTTTCTACCTTCATCCCTAGATTTAAATCCCCTTTTCTTAGTAACTGTATGGAAAGATGAACCTACATTTTTCCCGACGTTTGATTTCGATCCTCCGTTGTACTTGATTACTTGTTCACAATACTCCTTCCAAAATTGACCTGCATCCAAGACAAGCAACAACTATGCATGCATACTACTTATATACTAACGGGTTAGAAATCCAAACATATACTGATAAAACTATAAACAGTTCATGAATTGGGATGGGAAAAACATTTTCTTTACTACTTTGAATGAATCAACTTACAAAAGTTGAGACCGACCACCGCTCCTTGAACCTGATCCTGGGCTCCTCTTCTTCTATCCTCCAACTGCTTCTTTTTGAATCTCCTTTAGCACAAGGAAAGGATAAAGGGTTGGGACAATGGGAATACATAAATAGGCAGAGTTTCTTTGCTATACTTTTTCCTCCTCCAAATGGGACCCCTACCCCTTCTTTTATAGGCTAGAAGGATCTAGGTATTTGGATGAACCCTCGGCCATGCATGGCCGAGAGTTTTAGTTAACTCACCCATAGATTTTGTGCTCCGTCGGCAAATTTTCTTTTTTCGTGCTTTTTTCGATCCATGCGGGCTGGTTTGGGTCATCCAGCGTGTACATGCATGCAATAATGGATTAGGGCGCATGGGCCTTTATAAAAAGAGGATTTTCAAAGAGTTGTTTAGCAGTGCTTTGGCAAAGAAGGGATATGAGTTGACCTGATGCTAGGTAAGAATGTGTGGTGCCATTTAGGGTTATAACAGATGCCCCATAATGTGTGAGGTCAGAATAGAATCTGATGGCTGAAATACATTACCAATCTTTATTGATGTGCCGAACGATCGAGCCCAAGGATCAGGAACCAGGAGGTGTCGTCTGCAAAATGAAAAATGTATCACTGAGGCAGGCATACCCATGCTCGGGATAAAATATAATCATGTCTACCAATCAAATACACTGTAGATCCATGTCAAATAACTATAAAGAGTAGCCACAAACAATACACAACAAAGCTACATCTCGAAATCAGAAAGATATACATATAGAGTATCCATCTTCCAGAAGCTGATTCAACCTAATGGCTGGAGATGAGATCTTCAGAGCTTGAGAAACAACTTCAAAATCTTCAAAACTCAGGTAGGAGTGTAATATGAGTGTACGACTGCACTACCCAGAGGTCTTCGATGGCTCGTCGGTCATGGAATTGATAATCTTGATGATCATACTGAAGGCTTCAATGATTCGAACAAGGACTTGATTGGATGTTCAGGATGGTCGGGTATGAGGACAAGAGACATATTGCAGAAGGGCTGACTCAGGCTTGGTGACAAACTTCCCTTGGACAATAGAACAACAAATGATGAGACTTAGACAACATGTATGTTTAATCATAAGTCTATGAAGTAGGAGGCAACACAAACTCTCCATATGTTTGGAAGGATAACCAAACGGTGGAGGACACAACTCTATATAACGAGAAAAATCTTCCTAAGGTTGTACTACATCCCATAGTCTGATGAACAAATAGACAGATGTGATTTATCCAAGGGTGACTCATTACGCTGCCAATAAAGAAAATACTTTTTCCTTCCTCTTTTTGGGGTATATTTGTTTTTTTTTGTTCTTTTCAATAATTGTGGAAAGAGAATAACAAAATATTACGTTACAAGGGAGGAACGAGTGTTGCAAACATACAAGCTCAAGGCACAAGGACAAGACTGATGTTCTAGTAGAATGATACTCGGGAAAAATCCTCCAGGGGCCAAAGGTGTTAAGACACATAAGCAAATTGTTACACGATTGGCGTATAAGGTATGCAAATGTGGTTAACCAAACACACAATGGTAACGTCCTTCGATGTAAGTTTATCGAGCCCAAATAAGGTAAGATCGGTGGTTTTTCATATTTAGAGAGTCTAAAAAACATAAAAGGAGACTCCATTGGGATACCTTTTTCGAAGATAGTCTAGTCAGTTCGAGAAAGGGTAAACTAGCACCGATTAGATGTCGATCCAAAACCATTTTAATGAGTGTGACAAGGACAAGATCACTTGGCTATTTTTTCATTTTTAAGGAGTATGAAAAAATCTTAACTATGGACTTCATTAGGAATGTTCTTCTGGACCAATTTTGGAGTGTGAAAGAATAAGGTCACTCAACAATATTTTCAATCTTAGGGAGTCTGAAAAGAGCTTAACTATGGACTTCATGGGGGTTCCTTCTTCGTAAATTTAGTCTCTCAGGCCCGAAAAAGGGATAAAATTATACCTGAGAGTACTCTTCTATAGAGATGAAGTTCCATAGAGTATAAATTTATTCGTACATTTGACCGTCCGGACCGAAAAAGGGGTAAACTACCGTCGGATAGACGTGACTTCAAATTTAATTTTAACGAGCGTGAAAGGCCACAAGATCGCTCGGCAATTTTTTCATGTTTAGAGGGTCTAAAAAGGGCCTAAAATGAGACCTGTTATTTTTTGGGATTCCTAAGGGTGAGATCAAGAGCAAAGAAGAATCATGCAAATGAGGCTCAAACTCATATTCAGGAAAGACTATAAGGACTCCCAAGCCTACAGTGTTTTAGAGACGGCATAGACACCATAATGCAACTAGGACCTACCTAGGGCATCTATGTTCTGGTAAGCTCTACCACCAAGTTGTGACACTTCTAAAGCAGATATGATGGTTCCTTGTCACAACCTTATGGGATCGATCCTATGGCAGAGGAAAAAGACAACAAGACACAAAAGTCAGGGTAGTAACCTAACCTATATGCTCAAGTTGATTCTTGGAAAATTTTCATGGATCGTCAAAATTTCCTCAAAACTCAAAAAAAATGTCCCAATACCCGATCAAATCCCTCCCATGTAACTCCTGAATCACTCTAAATGGTTTTTGGTATAAAGATAATGATAAGGGAGACCAAAAAAGTGACAAAAAGAGGCCAAAAAGTCTATAAATAGAAGTTGGCAACTCATTATCACCATTGTTGATTTGGAAATTGACTCTGGAGCCAAAAGACCCCCTTTGATAAAAACGGTGATTCCGGGAGCTACAATGGATGAAACGAACTTTCGTCTGGACCAAGTAAGTACAAAATCCCCTATCCAGCCATTCAATACTTTATTTTTTCTTTTGATTTCATTTTTAGGGTGGGTGTCGACCTTTAAAAGGTTGGCCCTAGGTCCATGCGGGCTGTCTTTGGACAGACCACGTGTACACTCGGGCAGAGTAAAACCTGCCTGTGTGTACACATGAATGTCACCTAGACAACACATGTGGACCCCCCATTTATAGACAAAAAAAACTAAAGAGCACTCACTCACCCCCCTGAACTTTGTTGTGTTGGCAGGATGTATGTCCACTGGAGGGAAAGGGAGCATGAAGAAGTTAGTGAGTTGGTTGCGGGAAATCTGAATGTCGTGGCCGTGTTGATGTAATGTGGTTTGCTAAAGTTCTTTCTGTGTCCATTTATGCGAGTGCAACCGAGGCTACTAAATGCCTTGGTTGACTATTGGCACCCTGATGCAGAGGCCTTTATGCTAGAGGGGAAATCACTGGTGCCCACCACCGAGGATATCTACTTTTTGACTGGCCTCTCAAGGAGAGGGGAACCATTCAATTTTAGGACATTTCCATCAGGGCCGCTTAACATAGCAAAATTGATAGCCCTGCACTGTGAGGCTAGGAAAAACCGTTTGAGCTCCCAGGTGCCCATAAGTAAGATCATTGACCTATCTCTGCAAACAATATTATTTCTCATTGGGTGGATTACCGATTCAACAGCCTTGTATCAGGCGTCCCACGCACAAATGAACTGTGCTATCCAGTGCTTGAATGCACAAATTTTTGACTAGAGTACCACACTATTGGAGTGTATGAAGAGGCAATTGACAGTTTTTCATCAGCGGACACAGAAGAACTTCGGGTTCAGGACTATTTTGTGTTCCTTATTTTTTGAGAGAGTTCCGAGCTTTAGTCCTCGGGTAGTAGTACGAGGACATTATGCCTCTTTTACTATAGTATGTAGATGGACAGTATTACTTCCGCGACATGGTGGTGGAAGGACCAACGAGTCCTTCGATGATGACTTGTTTGCATGGATATCACGGTAGATCCCTGTGATCGAGGATTACCCATATGCAGGGATAGACTTTTCTAGAGATCATGAGATACCCGTGCCTCCTGGTGAGGAGCGAGGGGAGATGGGTAAGTCTCCACCTTTGTATTTTTTTTGTTGTATATGTAATTTTTATGTAATTTTTGTTATATATATCATTTTTTTTTATATTCCAGAGTATTTGACGGATATATGTTTGTTGCATGTAGATGTGGGACCATGGCGACTTACCGATTATGCATGGAATAGGCATCATCCTTGGCTAGAAGCCACAGCTACCATTGCCGGGTGACCAGCTGTAGCAGGAAACCTCCCAGTCAGGGAGGCTGAGAGGGTACTTAGACGAGTTGAGCATAACTTTACTGCACTCACTCTCATAGTCCCGATGGCAAAGATAGAGGACCTGCTGCCATCCATGTAGCCTTATGTAGTGGGGGCACCTCGGACGTGGGTCCAATTGTTTAGGCGTTTAGCCCATGCTGTGGACCAGTATAACAGGTGTTTACAACTTCTACCTGCCCATTGGCTTGGGGGTAGGAGGGTGATGAATTCTCTTGCCATAACCCAAGATTTGATGTTAATTCAGTCATCATTTGGTTTTGAAAGTGACTGCCATGGTCAGTAACAATATCTCTTGGGATGCCAAACCTTGCTATGATCTGGTTGAATAAAAAGAGATCTGCAGTCTCTCCATCATATTTAAACGTTGGCATAACTTCGACCCACTTAGTGAAGTAGTCTATAGCTACGATGATATAGTGGTGCGCCCTTGCTAAAGGGGGGTTGCAAGAAGTGTAATCAATCCCCCACTTGGTGAAGGGACCAACTATGATGACATGAAACATGGGAGCGGGATGTGCCCTCATCTTCCGAGAGAAGATTTGGCACGGATGGCACTTCTTGACCGATTCTATACAATATTTGATAAGTGTTAGCCAAAAGTAACCTGCTCGTAGAATCTTTTGTGTTGTTGACAACCCAAACAAATGACCGCCACAAGATCCGATATGGCAATCATTAAGCATGATAACTACCTCCTCATGTGTGAGACATTGACGTAAGATGCAATCTACACCTCTCTGATACAACGTATCATCGAGTATGAGATAATTATTAGCCTGATGGAATATGCGCCGACACTCATCATGAGAAGCAGAGTGGGACACTTCAAATTCTGGAGATAGATAAGTATGTCTCCGTACCAGGGATCTAAAGAGGTGATAAAAAACATATCTCCCCAGATAGGCGATTCTTTAGGCACAATGTCACCTAACTCAACTGGAAGTTCTGAAATAAGCTCTGTGAAGACCAATGACTTTTTGGACTTCGTTGAAACGAAGTCTAAGTCAAACTCCTGGAGGATGACTATCCATCTACTGATTTTTCCTCCTATAACCCATCGTGTCAACATGTACTGGAATGGATTCACGACAACAATGATGGTGGTCTTGTGAAACAGAACATAATGACAGAATCACTGAAAAACATGATCTGTTGCCAACACAAGTTTTTCGATATGAGAATAATTGAGTTCCGGTCCTACGAGGCCTTGCCTCAGGTAATAGATCATGTATTATGAGAACAAATCATATTCCTGAACTAAAACCATGCCAATGGTTGACTCTGCGACAACTAGATATAATAAGAAATCTTTGTTATAGTTAGGTGGTCGTAGCAGAGGGGAAGTCGTGAGGGCATGTTTTAATGCGTCGAAAGAGCATTGAGTGGCATCGTCCTAGTAAAAATGAACAACTTTCTTTAGTAAACACATAAATCCCTTGGTGATTTTGGCATAGTTGGCGATGAAGCGTCGTAAAAAGTTTGCCTTGCCTTGTAGACTCTGAAGTTGAAGGATTGTACGTGGGGGGGGGCAACTTGATTATTTCATCCACCTTGAGAGGATCGACCATGATCCCTGTTGTTGAGATGATGAAACCTAACAAACATCTTGACGTTACGCAGAAGCTGCACTTGTTTGGATTCAAGCAAATCCGAAAGTAGCGACAACGTTCGAAGATCGGTCTAAGGTGTGTGGGATGATCCATTCTCTTGCGAGATAGCGATACTAAATCATCTAGATAG
Organism: Picea glauca; assembly: GCA_000966675.3. Taxonomy (NCBI): domain Eukaryota; kingdom Viridiplantae; phylum Streptophyta; class Pinopsida; order Pinales; family Pinaceae; genus Picea; species Picea glauca. The sequence goes on from JZKD02S0012245.1 coordinate 573,860, forward strand.
GCCTCGACTATATGCTTGAGATCATGAAAAGAAAAATACATGGCTCGCTAGAAGGTAGCTCCATCATTTTTAAGACCAAAAGGCATTTTACGATACACGAATGTACCCCAAGGACAAATGAATGTCGTTTTGTGTTGGTCTTCGGGTTTGATTTGGATTTGATTATATCCCAAAAAACCATCCATGAAAGAAAAATATTCGCAACCAACACATTCATCAATGATCTGGTCGATGAATGGTGTTGAAAAATTATCTTTGGGACATGCCTTGTTCAAATCATGGAAATCGGTACATACACGAATCGTGCCTTGCTTTTATTAACTGGCACAGGATTTGACACCCATTGGGTCAAATGGATAGGATAGATAAAACCTGCCTTTAGCAATTTCTCAACCTCAATCTTGATGGTTGTTGCTTTCTTAGGATTAATTGGACGAAGCTTATGTCGAACAAGCTTGGCATCAGGATACGTTGTGATTTCATGTTCAACTATTTTTGGATCGATACCTGGCATTTCCTCATAAGACCAGACAAAAATGTCGTGGAATTCTTTGAAAAGATCCGTGTAGGTTTGAATCTCTTCGGGGGAGAAATCCGCTCCGACGAAGATGTTCTCCATGACGCCAGGTTTTCGGGAGATGTTGATTGGTATATTTTTAGCGATAGTTTCCATATTTCCCTTAGCATAAATTTCATGTGTAGCTAAGAGATTAATAAGACACGAATGATCTCCCGTCATGGTCACGCTGAATTCTCCTGCTTCGATTCGGCTTAACTCTGGGAGAAAATATGATCTGTGATGAAGATATTCCCAAGGTTTGTCTGGACTAGTCATTGCTTCGATTACTGCTTCATCATAAGGAAAGACTAAGTCTAATGAATCGATGTTAGCGAGAGAACCCTGAGCTTAAATAGGCTCTAGAAGTGGATCTAACTCTTGTTCAGGAGTCAGATCAGTGTTAGCTGAAGCTTGTTGGACTAAAGAGTACGCTACTTCAGCGAAAGACAAGGGAATGGACATGCCTGGGTTCCCTGTCTCATCCATCATGGCCGATGGGGAAGGAAGTATCCATGGATCCTCAAAGTAAGTCGTGCAGAATGACGAAACTTGAAAAATCTTAACCTTGTGGTGATTGGATATAAATTTGATGTCATCGTGAGGGGGTGGGTAATCGAAGGTACCCATCAAGGATGGGCACAAACCAACTCCTACGTTAACGACACCTGGTTGAGGATTATCAATCATCGGGATCGTGGATGCCCCCAAATCAGGGTCAGGTCTGGAGAAAGACAATTGATTGATGGTCACTATCCGACCCTCGTGTGGAAACAAAAAGACTCAGAAAACTGTAGCTACCACAACTTGCATAGCATAAGTCCAACTCCTTCCTAACAAGAGGTTATAGTCAAGGGGAGCATAGACTACCTCTACTTCGACACACATGGTCTTCCCTCTTAATTGCACGGGGAAAGAAGGAATGATGCCATGTGGTTGGAATGAACGAACGTCGAAAGAAGTGAGGAGAGTAGGTGATGGAGACAAAATGGGTTGGCCAATGGCCTTCCAACATGCCAACGACATAACACATGTCAAGGCACCCTCGTCAACCACCGTGCGGAAGATATTCTGAGTAAAAGTTTTTTGTGGGATAAGCCACTACTATCTGAAATGCTACGTGGTAAGGAAAACGAGGTTTTAAGTCGGTTGTATCTAACATGATGTTACATGGATTACAAGTCTCAGTAGAGCCCAAAGTGGTTAACAAGGATTTCCTCTGAGAAGGGCAACTTTGGAGGACCTCCAAAGCAGACATCGCACAAGGGGTTTGTGATAAATCTTCCATCATAGAGTATTTCTGGGCGGCCCTTGCATTTGGGTTATGAGAAGCTTTTTTAAATGCACCTTTTGGAATGCGTGTCATTGTTTCTACCAACGACTTCTCAATCTGTAGAGGAAGCTATGGGAGGTTAGCTTCTTTACCTTTCTCAGAAGCGCTTGGTTTACTATATTCGTGCGCTCTAGTCGATATAAAATCATCACCCCTAACCATATATACGTTCACGAATGCGGGGTTGTTCGAAGGAGGGAAGGTTTCTTGGCTACCCCCTTCTGTGCTTGCAGAGGCTTGAGTTAGATTTTTCCCATGTTGAAATGGATTAGTCAACACTGCTTGTTGTTGCTGTGTGACAAATTTTTGGGCCTCTGCAAGTCGAGGACATAGATGGGTCGGGTGGTCTTCCATGCACAAGTTCCATGGATACCTCACATTCTATTTTTCAGTGTTGTCCCCACCAGAATTATCGTTGGGTTTTTTGTCCCCCTTACCCTTCTTTCATTGTTTTTTCTTCCCTTTAGGCTGCTGGGTGGCCTTTGGGTTAGTCGACTACACTGTGTGTACTTCTGACATTTTGGTATGGGGAGCAGTCAAAGCAGTAGTTTGGCTGGCTATTGTGTGTTGTATAGATAACTGCTGCAACTGCTTCATCAATTGCTCAGCGGGCTTTGTTTGTGCTGAACCAACAATACCATCAACATGTGGTCCATCTCTCTATCTAGTTTTATCCAGTATTGAACGTGGTGCATCTGGCAAGATGTTGTATAATAAACCGTACTGAGAATAGATGAGCTCAAACTGTTGAGCCCTCATGATGGCATCTTCTTCGAAGAAAACTCCAGATGTCGTGACGTCTTTGAATAATTGCGAGACCAAAGACTTAAGGAACCACTCAAGAAGGAATGCTGGTGGGACTGGTACCTTGATTAAACTCTTTCGGCATCTCCATTCTCAGATGTGATCATAGATATGGTCCGTTGTTGTCTGTTCGAAATTGGCAAGCAACTTTGTTCCAGCATCGTATCTCACAGGTAATTGGAAATGGTTCAGGAAAACCATCGCCAATTCGCCAAAAGAAGAGTATCTTAAGCGATCGAGCTTAATGTACCATTTCATGGCACTCCCAATGAGAGTACGTTGAAACAATCACAACTGTACAGAGTCATCTTTCAATGAGTTAGATGAGCACCAAAGATGGAAGGTAGTCACATGATCTCCTGGATCTTCGTTAGGCTTGGATTTGAACTTTGGAATGTTCGAAGGCAACTTCGTTGGCATAGGAGGCCAACACGGATCGTGACAAATAGGGTCATTAAACAACCTTGTCAAATATAGCAAGTGTAAAGTCGTCAGGAAAGGTAGTTTGGGTTGTTGGTGATAACCTGGGAAAAAGGGGCCTGGAGTTTGACTGGCACCAGGTTGCCAGGAAAAGTTTGGCTGCTGGCTCAGATTCTGGTAGAAACCATGGCCCTGGCCAGCATAAGGATTTTTCATATGTGGAGACATCATTGGTTGATTTCCCAAATAGGACATAGATTGTTGGGCATGCATTATACTCGAAGGACGTTGGGAAGGATTACCCCATGCTGGTTTCATGGGGATAGGCATAGTAGTTTGTCAGGGGTTCCATTGATTGTGGAAAGAATTACCCCAGATCGACATTCCTGATGAGGGAACAGATCCCTACCCTGAATTCCAAGGTCCTGCTAGGTTTTCCCCCTGTGCAGGAATAGTACCCTGCATAGGAGTAGATTGTCAAAAAATGGGGTTGCCCCTAGTCGGGAAAGTCGCTAACGAGAAGGTGTTGTTACCAAACATTATATTCAAAGAAAATGGTGTCGAACTTACCGGCATACTATGCAAAGGTGGTCCTTGACTCCCTTCTCCAAATAAACTATTGTATGTAGGTTTCCTGACGGATTGCTGATGTGAGCCATCGAGTGAAGGGGACGAAGGAGGGATATGACCTCCTCCATAAAAAAAGGCATTAAAAGGAGCAGGAGTGATCCCCATGTGACCTTGCAGAGGAGCACTAGAGCTCCCTGCCTCCAGACCCAAAGTCTTTAAAGTGGAGTAGGAAAGTATAGGACTTGTACCCGAACTAGGGTACGTCTACAAAGTCTTCTTCTTTATTAGCTTTCGTTAATCAGGTTACATCATAGAGCCATACAAATACCTCTTTGCATAGGACAGAGGGTCTGCGTAGCTCGCTAGATCCTTCTTCCTTGCACTAAAAGCACAAAGCCTTCTACAATATCCTGCACTTAGTCTCTTACAGTATGCACAAAGCATTTACAATCATTACCAACACTTAGCACAACTCCCAACTCTTCGATCACATAGATCGCACTCTACTACTCTTCTCCCCCCCTTCCTTCTTCACTTACTTCTCCTATACATCTATTTATACATACAATAATGGGCCTAAGCATGGGTAAACCCACGGGCCAACATCCATTTCCCATTACATTATGCCCAAAAACCCAAAAAGGGGTCTAGCTTCCACGATTTCCGCTTCGCGTTGTGCTCCATCTTTGACAAGTTGTCGAAGTCCCAAAAACGGTCAAATATGAACAAGTGTTCCTCAAAACTTGGTTAGGGCCAACAATAAATTCCCTTTATATTTCCTAGACCCTTTATGGAGTTACCTTATAAAATTGGCCTCTTCTTTTTCTGATATTTCTGAGTGATTTTCATTTGGCACATGCTCATGATTCTTAGTTTCTTTTGATGCTTTGTATACTGTTTCCCTTTTTGATGAATTTTCTTTCTCGGTTCTCATTTCATAGGCTATGAGAGTCCCATGAAGTTCATCCATTCTAAGTTTGTCAAGGTCTTCTCGATATTCCAAAGTAGATACCTTGGCATCATATTTCATTGGTAATGATCTCAACACCTTTTGGAAAATACTTTTGTCTTTTAATTCTTCTCCGAGTGCTCTATTTGAATTGACTATTTCACCCACTCTTTGAAAATATTTTGGAATGTTTTATTCTTCTTTCATCTTCAGACTTTCAAACCATCCTCTATATGTTTGAATTTTGGTTTTCTTGACTTTTCCATCTCCTTCATAGATGACTTTAATTTTGTTCCAGATTTCTTTTTTTGATTTACAGTGCATCACTTTTACAAATATAGGATTTTCTAATCCACCCAGAATTGCATTAACAACCCTTGAATTATCATTGCAGAGTTTCTTTGCAACAACATATGAAGGTGCATTAGTTGGTGTTGTGTAACCATTTACCACAGATAGCCAAACATCACATTGAAGAGCCATCATATAACTTATCATCCTTATACTCCAAAATGAATAGATTATATTATAAACTTTAACTATTAGATCTTAGTTACAACCATTGCATTAATGATATTTGGAACAACGACACAAAATAAACTATACATGAGAATTTTTTTATAGAAACAACACCACCTAACACATAATTTATTTCTCACAGGTTTGTGCATACAAATATGAACTTGTCCCAAACTGATATGAAAGGACTGTACCACCTATACAGGTCTGTATACTCATAGGTTTTACTCACGAGAGCCATACGACAAAATGTGATTACATTATAGCTGGGTTTTACCTTAATCTTCAGCAAAAACACTGATAAACAAAACTTCTCTTCTCTTTTTAGACCTGGTATGACTTCCTTTGTTGGCTGGTGATCCGTACGAGATATGTACCACTTGTACAAACTCCTTTTTCTGGGAGTTTTGTTGGATCTACTTGCAGGTGGCCCTAGCTCAACCTCCTTTCCTCTACTTAGCATCCTCTTATTTCTTTTCTAGGCACGACATGGTCTATTTATTGACCCTACTCGACATTCCGTTCCTTATCTCCTTGATTCTACTCGACCCTCTAATGTTGGTTCGACTTAACCCTGTTATCAGATCTCCTTAGAGGCGCCTCTCTCTCTTAGTCTTCTACCTTCACTTGAGATCTCATATGGAATGAGATATTCTAGGTTATTTGTAACCCCAACCTTTCCTCTCATGCAATCCTGGCCCTTCGATATTCTTGTCAAGATCTTGATCTAGTGGTGGGGACTTAATCAATCATTGAGATAACTTAAGTCACATCCAACGGTTGTGACTTAATCTCATGTTGACTTGAGTGGTCCCCACCAATATAGTGTTGTCTAGGAATAAGTTAGTCCTCTTCCACACTACTAGATACCCCTAGTGTGGATGTATATTCCCAAGATACATAATCTAACACTCCCTCTTAGCGAGGGAGGTACTACCACTAGAGCTGCCTCCTCCATGATCCACATCATTGTGAGTCTCTTCATCTGAATCTGAGAGATCCATCCTCTTGAAGTATGGATAATCGATCTGCTTTGCTTGGTCATTTCTACTGTCACCTGTACTAGGATCATCTAAGTATCCCCACTCCTCTAGTTGAGTCCATTCCCACCACGTGGCTCTTCTGAGGACAACTTCTTGTTCCCTTAATCATGATATAAAAGACTCACTACTTTCCACTTTGAAATTATAGATAGGCTTCCCTTGTTGATATTATGGTAGGTTCGGGAGGTATGAACCTCTATTGTGACCTTTGACAAGATTATAATGTTCCAGAAGGAAGCAAAGAAATGAAGGAAATCCTAGATAAGATGTCGGCTGCAGAAATATAATTAATATGAATTAATTAGTACCCAGAAGGAGAATTTGGCCCAGGAAAGCCTGTCAGAATTACTATAAATACAAGGCGCCAATATCTCATTATTCACACTTCTGAGAATTGTAAAGAGAAGTTTTTGCGCACTGCAGTCCAGCAGTTTTGTGCGCAAGTCCTGGGGAAGGTACTGCGCCAATTTTTGGGTGAGACTATCTGTTCAACTTGGTTACTTCTTTCTTAGTGCATTAGATTCTCTTGGTTATTGGATTTCTACTAGGATTATTTTCTCTGTCAAGGTCAAGGTGCTCATAGGGTGGCTTTGGCCTATGGTTGGGTGACAAGGGTATTGTCAATGGTGAAATGAGCACAATATTTCATATTCTAACAGGTTATGGGCCCACACATCCTTCATTTAGTATAAACGCTGGAAGGAAGAATAACCACTAGGATATTGAACTCACTGAGGAACTGCCGCTAGGGTTACTAGTAGGAGCAGCTTCCAAAGACACTGCCACTAGGGTTACTAGCAGAAGCAGTTGCAGAAACCCTAATCTCAGATATGACACCTTGTGATGGAGCATCTCGCTGAAAAATAAGATATTCATATGCGCCCTAACTCAGTGCACCTTTTGGCTCTCTCAGAAGACAAAAACGATGAAGTTGAAGTTTTGGATCAAGTCATGACTAGTTACCAGTAAACCGAAGACATGAATGAAACAATCAGTCTTCTACACTACTCAACACTCACTGGAACGATTGAAGATGAAATGTGGATAATCGATAGAGAAGCTTCTTGGCACATGACGGGAGATCAAGCCAGACTCTCAAATCTAAATGAGAAGAAGACCTTGTACAAGGTAGATCTTGGAGACAAAACCACTTACCCCGTGGAAGGATTTGGACAAGCCTCCATCAAAATGAAAACATGTAACTATGTTCACTTAAGCAATGTTTTATATGTACCTGGTTTAGAAAAGAATCTTGTATCGATATCTTGCCTAGAAGACAAGGGAAACATAATAGATTTCGTGGATGGAAAGTTGTTATCATGGCATAAAGACTCCAGCATAGAGAATTCTAGGGTTATTGGAAGTCGTGAAGGAAATTTGTATAGATTACTAGAACAAAATGAAGAAGCTCTTGTACACAACAAAGTCAACCCCAATGAGCTTTGGCATAGAAGGTAGGCTCACATTAACTAACAAGCATTACCCTTTCTCAAAATAATGGTTGAAGGAATACCACAGTTGTAGTCTACACATGAAGGAATCTGCAAAGGATGTGCTCTTGGGAAGAATATCAAGAAACCATTCCCAAGTAGCAAAAACAGATCTAAGGATTATCTCTAGGATTATCTTCTTACTACGTAATATTCATAGATGACTATTCAAGAAAGACTTGGCTATATATACTAAATACAAAAGACGAAGTATTCAACAAGTTTCAAGAGTTTAAAGAAAAGATAGAAAACCTCACGAATAAGAAGATCAAGATGCTAAGAACAGATAATGGACGAGAATACACATCAAAGGAATTTGTTGAATTCTGCAAATCGACAGGGATTAGGAGGGAGTTAATTTTTCCTCATAATCCTCAACAAAATGGTTTAGTAGAAAGAAAGAACAGATCTATTGAAGATACCGTAAAAGCCTTACTAAATGATCAAGGTCTATCCATGTTCTTATGGGGAGAAGCAGAAATGACAACAATATATGTGAAGAACATAAGCCCTCATCGTATATTGAAGGACATGACACCAGAAGAAGCCTTCTCAGGTAATAAACCTAACATGGAAAACCTAATAATATTTGAATGTCCTGTTTACTCTCACTTTCCCAAGGATAAAAGGATAAAAGCATTAGTGGGGATTGTGGCTTTCTTATCAACAATACCCCGTACTTTTCTCTCTTGAAGGGAATTCTTCATTCTATACTTCCATTGTACATAGTTAGAGGCACCATCAAGTCTATCCTCATATCTGAGGTTTGTATCTATATTGCTACTTAGTTTCATCCTCTTATGAAAACATTTCTCAATACTTTCAATGGGAGGACTTGTACCAACTGTAACTTGCTCCCTCTTTCTCTGAGCAGATCAACCCTACTCAATCCTCTTCTCCTGCTTCAACTTAGAAGGTAGAACCTCCCCTTTTAATTTTCTACTTTCCTTCTCTATGATAGTACAAAGCTTCTACACCTCTTTTGGGGTTGTCAGAAATCTGGATCTGATACAATGAAGAGATTAGATTATAAAACTTAACTATTATATCTTAGTTACAACCATTGCATTAATGATATTTGGAAAAACCACACAAAATAAACTATACATGAGAAACACATTCTGTAAACAACACGAGTTAACACATAATTTATTTATCACAGGTCTGTACATACAAAGATGTATTTCGTCCAAACTGATAAGCAAGGATTGTACCACCTATATGGGTCTGTACACTCATGGGTTTCACTCAGGGAAGTCGTACAACAAAATGTGATTATAATATAGCTGGATTTTACCTTAATATTCAACAAAAACATTAATAAACATAAATTCTCTTCTATTTTCATACTTGGTATGACTTCCTTTGTTGGCTGGTGATCCGTACGAGATTCGTACCACTTGTACGAACTCCTTTTTCTGGGAGTTTTGTTGGATCTACTTGCAGGTGGACCTAACTTGACCTCCTTTCCTCTACTTAGCCTCTTCTTCTTTCTTTTCTAGACCCAAATTGGTCTATTTATTGACCCTAGTCGGCCTTCCTTTCCTTATCTCCTTGATTCTTCTCGACCCTCTAATGCTGGTTCGACTTAACCCTGTTATCAAATCTCCTTAGAGGTGCTTCTCTCTCTTAGTTGGATACCTTCACTTGATATGTCATATGGAATGAGGCCTTGTAGGTTATTTGTAACCCTAGCCTTTACTCTCATGCAATCCTAGCCCTTGGATCTTCTTATCAAGATCTTGATCTAGTGGTGGGGACTTAATCAAGCATTGAGATCACTTAAGTCACATCCAATGGTTGTGACTTAATATCATGTTGACTTGAGTGGTCCCCACCAATATATTGTTTTCTAGGCATAAGTTGGGCCTATTCCACACTACTAGACACCCCTAGTGTGGAAGTACCTACCCAAGCTACATAATCTGATAAAAAATGCATAATCATTTCCTTTGAACAACGGGGCTCTGTTGGAGGACATTCCTTCTTGTTGATCCATTGGATTTCTCAGACTTTTGCTTCAAGTGGTTGTACTATGGTGAAGGAACCCGCTCTAAAACCAATTGTTGGAATGTTGTTCAATACTAAGAGGGGGGGGGGGGGGGGGGGGAGAATCAATATTGCTTCTTTTTTTCAAATTAAATTAATTCTTTATTAATTTACAACAATTTATCAACAAGAATGTACAAAACTCTGAATTTTAAATGTAACAATCATAAAAAATATATTTCATTTACAAGTTACAGTTTGTAAGAGACGCCAATCTATCTTATTTTGAGCACCAACTCAAGGAGACATCAATTCCTTGTTTTCCAAGAACCAATTTGAGGAAGCACCAACTCCCTATAGATCAAGATCCAACATGTAGATAACTCAAATCCTCTTGTTTTCAAGCACCAACTTGAGAAAGCTGCAACTCCCTATTTCAAGCTTCAACCTGTAGAGGACTCCAATCCTTCCTTTCTCCTCCCTTCCACCCTCACTTCATTTGAATGTTTCAGGCTCTTCCTTGGACTCTATCTGTGTTTTAGATCTTCTAAAATAGACCATAGAAACACCTTCCTTTCACCATATCTTTTCTGTTTATATAGTATTTCAACAGGTATGAAATTGAACCAATGTGTCATTTTAACAATGAACCATTGCACCTTTTAATTTATTGAACAATAATGCTATTTTAATAATTAATTTCTTCCTTTATTATTATCTTTAAGTAATCGGGTGACCTTGGTTCCTCTTCAATATATTTTTAATAAGAATCAAGTTAAGAATCATATTCTCAATTGGAACTGGTAATCCATGCACTTCTCACCAAATATTTTTCTTTCAACAATATCAGATTTCGAGCTTTTCAGTGTATTTCTTGTTTTGAAATGGAAAGATGCTAAATTCATGGCTCCCCTTTCTCATAAGACCACAAAATTGTGACCAACAACTAACCAAACATCGCGCATGGTTAGTTCTATTGTTTATCCCTGTTGCACCTCTTTCGTCACCTTGGTGAGCAAAATGGAGGTGCTTGCAAGCTCAGTTGGGTCTGCTGAGTAGGACAGCTGTAGAGAAAAGAGTTAGGGAAAGAAAACAAAAACTACAATTAAGAATTAAACTAAGAGATGCAATAAAAAAACTAAATTCATGAGTATAGGGACATAGAAACAAAAAGAACCAAAAGACCCATGTCACCAATGTTTGAGGCTGATCTATTGATGAAAACAAAGCACCAAGAAGAAAGGGGACTATGAGTCCCTTCTTCCTCCAAGGGA
>JZKD02S0012245.1:598792-614754 GCA_000966675.3 Picea glauca
TACAAATCCACTCAATGGTGAGGTGGATTGTCCAATGTAATGGTGCCAATATGCTTGTGTCAAGGATGGAGTCCTCAAAACAATAGAGGTAGCATAACATTACTTTGAATTCCTTCAAAAAATGAGGTGCATTCATGGCTTTTTATAGCATTCATTTGGGTTATTGTTTAACTACTTTGTAGTGTGAAGAGAGGCCAATTAGGGAATTATTAGGTCTTTGACCAGCCCACTAGTCAGATCCAACCTAGATTTGAGGGTCAAATCAGCTTGTGAGCTGAACCATAAGTGGTTGGGAGGCCGACCACTTCCATAAATGCACCGTTTAGCAGGTGCGCGGCGTTTTGCGCTAACAGTCGTGCATCGTGCGCTTGTGCATGATTTCTACATTCCTGTTCCGTGCATGCGCGTGCACGCCCAATGTATGCAAAGTGCTCTTCAATTTTTCACTACTTTGTATATTTTTTGACCTTTTTTGAATGTCGTGGTATTAATTCAGGTCCATGGATTACTTCATCACTGTTTGACGATGTTGAGTTCTTGTAACCATGTGTGGATGAAATTTTAGTGATAACAATCCCAATGACCCTTCTTTAGTTCATCAAGTCTTCGACAAGACCGAGGGCTAGGTACATAGTCTATTTAAAGGACATAAATTTTTAATAACTAAGCCCCTGAGACTTACCTCTTTTACATATGACCAACAGGTCGGACCAAAGGCTTATGAAGAAGAGCTAATTCGACTTTTAGTGCCTAGTCTCCAAATACAAGTACTTGTCCACCATATGACTCGAAGTCATGGTCGGGGGTTGATTTTCATGATTTCAAAGGGTGGATTTCTAACCCACTATTGGAAACACGATCATATAGTTTGACGATATGTAGCAACTTGGTAACCCACTAGAGTTACTTTTTTCAAATTCAATTCTTTGATAATTTTTAGCCAACTATGAATGAAAAAGGTCTATCCACCATAGATTTCTTCCTTCATATCACAATCCGATGATGTGGACTCGATATTTTTGTTATATCAATGAGTAACAAAGATCGTTGATCTAAACATGATCAACGACCAACGATTGATCCAACGACTCTAATTCCTCTATCCTCTATCCGATGGTTTGGTTTTAATCATGCATTGAGTGGGAAATCCTAGCTTTCCTAAGTGCTTTAGACATATATACAGTTTGGACTTAATCAACCATCGAGTGGATGGTCCTCATTCATTTCAAACATGGAATCTACTTAGAATTATTTTAAGTGGTGGGTTCGCGGGTTGTCGTTTTCTTCCTCCCAAGTTTCGTGATCACTAAAATGTACCTTTTATTTCCACCATCTACAAATTTCACTCTACTTAGAATTATTTTATGTGGTGGGTTGTGGACCATTGGACTCACAGACTCACATGTCTTCCTTTTCATCTCCGATGTCATGAAAATGTATGCCCAACTTCCGCTATCTCCATAATGAACCATACTTGGAAATTTTTAAGTGATTCTTTTCAATGGGTAACATGTTCACGGGTTAGTGTTATCCTTTATATGAGTCCGACCGATAGAATATGATACTTAGCCATTTTTTGGGGTGCGCAATGGACTCGCAGATTCATGAAACACTTCCTTTCCACATTCAACCTGCTAGGGTAGTCTCGATGTTGTTTTATGTCCCTGTGTTTGATGACTGGATTTTCAATGGAGACACAAAATTAATGGAGTAGACATTCAAAACAGTTTGAGATATGGTCTGGAGGGAATATGTTAATCTGTCTCAATGAAAATAATGGTGACCATATTGATCCTCTTTCCATCAATGCCAATACCAACATCATATATCCTCTTTGACATCAATGCCAACACCATAACATCATGTACAACATTATCGTTAGATAAGATATTTCTTGGAGGACTAATCTATCTAGGACGAACCTTGGAAGTAGATGCAAATTTGATGGCTCCATATATTCTCAGATAAGCCATGTATTCCATAAGATACCAGTCCCCTATCCTTTTAACTATTTATTGTGCCTTGTCAGTCATGCATGGCGCATGTGCATTGAAGATGAGTTGGAATAATGGTGCTAGAAAGTGATCATAAATCTTGTGATATTTCGTTATTTACTTGTGCTCCCAAAGCACCTTGCAATATATGTGAATCGGGGTGTTAGATGGCTGTCATGCCCAAACATATTTGGATATTCGTAACTTATGCATAGCGTTTCCAGAATGTAGGAGGACATGTGAAAGCTAGGAGCTTGCTTGGGGATGGTTTCATTGATCGTTTTGATGGCCTCTTATAGAGATGCTGATAGAATATCAACGTAGTTAAAAGTTAACCCTATGTCAATGATGTAATAAATAAGAGGTGCCCAAGTTAGTGGGAACTTTGAAGAGTTTGAATCCCCATACAACTTGCATATCATCGCTACAACATATTGGTATGGTATCCTCAACAAGTTAGTTGGGTATTCTCCAAAGGGCCTTGTCTTGAATGGTTTGATATGCCTGTACTAGACCTTACACACATCCTTTGCTTTGAGTGGGAACTCCTTGATGAGCTTCTTATCAAGAAATATTTCCCCTTTCTTCAGGTGGTAGAAGGAAGCTATATTTGATACTTGGAAATATGTTATTCGACGTTCCCTTGCATTGAGAATGAATCTATTCTCTCTAAGTACACATGCTTCAGGATCCATGAGATAGTCTCTGCACAAGGGAAGAACGCTGCATAGGTCGCCACCTTATATAGATTTGATCTTCTGATGTTCTTGAAGATATTAAGTTCGTAGTTGTTTTCTAGATCTTGGGGAAAGATTTGGTTATTGAACATCTGATAGGATTCATCCTAGTTAATTGAAGTCACTTATCTATAAATCCTTTAGTATCATCATAAATTGGTCCTGGGCGGTCTGCCTCTTCATCCTGGTGGCTTTTGCTTGCAGAGGCTTCTTCCATGGGGGCTTTGCTAGAAGTTTGTGTTCACTTGTGTGGCGACATACTCGAATATGCAAAAATCATATTCGTCATTAGTACATCAGACTATGAATTAAGAATATCATATTATAACTATCTCAAAGGGAAAAGAAGTTATGAAGGAGAAAATATGGCAGTAATTTCTACACTTGGGTGGTTTTTAAGCTTTCTGGGAAAAATCAAAGGATTTGTAACTAAATCACTGATATGTACTTGTATCGACGTCCGAGAAACCATCTCCGTCGATATGGAGAGGTGAGTTAGAGTCCAATGAGGAAAAAATTGGTGACATTATAAAATGCTTCACAAACTTTGTTAAATGTTCAGAAAAGGAATAAGTTTTAGTGTATCGGCCTCGAAGAGAGGATTGATGTTGATATTGTGAAGGCTTCAACCAATGTTGTGTTGATGGTTACAACTGCATGAGACATTCTCCAGGACACATAATGATTCATTCAACCTGAGAGACATCCCTTGATATGGGTGTATGGTTCCTATTTCAGACAGAGATGGAATGTAGAGATGACCTCCTCCTTACAGAGAGTTGAAAAGAACTCAATATGATTCTCCTGTGTAACACAGTGAGAAAGAAGATCTGCTGAGTTGGACGTACCTATGGCTGAGCACAAGGTGAACATGTGAATTCCCATGAGCTGGGTGCATCATTATGAGACATAGATGAAGATGATGTATTAGCCTCCTCTGAGCAGAGAGTTGAGATGATGAACTCCAGATGTCTCATGTGTAATGCAGTGGGAAAGAAGATCTGTTGAGTGGACGTGCCTGTGGACGAGCACATGTGAATGTGACCCTAGTGGCTGAGTACTAGTGAGTGTGGTTATCCTATGAGACACAATGATATAGATTTATGGACATCCCTATGGATGTGTCCCTAGTGGATGAGCATTAGTGGGTGTATGAGATCCCTTGATATATTGTTCAAGATTCAGACTTACTTGTAACCCTAATTTTTATGTAAAGGGTACAGGTCAGTCCCATCTTAATGTAAAATATAATTAATAGATAATTAATATTGTTGGCACAAGAGCAGACCCAGGCTTCAACTCCAAGAGTGCACCAACAAGCCCTAGTTACTGGCCCTTTCGGCAACACTTGCGAAGCATATGAAGTCTCACCCGAAGAAGCTATGAGGGGGTTGTAGAACAGAGATGTCTACAACCAGGGGAATATCAAGTGGATCTATTACAATAGAAATACATCATTCATCTATCATTCAACAAGCTAGATCTGTCCTTCATAGATATAGATTTCATCTAATATAATAAGGCAAGTAACAATATAACAATGATAGAGATCAAAGCATCAATCACACACACAACAAAAAATGTATGTGGTTCACCCTCTCCCTAGGGCTACGTCCACATAATTGTGCTTATGATTTATTAAGGTAAAACATACAGTTCTTATCTGCGCTCTCAGCTAGCAGATCCTCTTTCTTCCCTCTCTTTATCCCCCCTCGTTGTGCACCCAGCTACAGAACTTGACCTTCACACACAACATAATATATTACAATACCATAAGCCTTCCTCTCTCTTAGCACTTCTCTCTCTCAATACAATGATCCCTCACTCAATACTATAGCTAGATCAACAACAATATTGTACTACAGAATTACCAACCAAACCTAGATCCTTTAGACCTCTATTTATACATTAAAACACCTCACTGACAACCTTAGGCCAAAACCTAGGTGCCAAAACCCTAAAATACCAAAACCCTAGGTGTCTAAAACCCTTGGTTAACTTGACCCTCTTTTTCTGGGCTTCGTCAGCCTGTCTTTCCTTCCTTCTTGTGCGGTGCTCCAAAGCATCCAATGGTGGATTTTTACACTTGTTGAGTTGTCCACGATCCATATTCCTTGTTGATATGTCATCCTTGATCTCCTCATCCAACGTCTTGCATTTCCTCGCTTCGATCCATCTTTTCTTCTCTTTGGCTTACTTCAACCTAGTAACAGTCATTGTGTCTCCCGCAAAGTTTGTTTTTCACCTTTTCTTCCTTGTTCTTCACTTCCTTCCATAACCAAGGGCCAATAGGCCCCCAACACTCACCTGTGACTCATCCCGAGGCACTTGGATCCGATCCTTCTATTTTGCTTCGACTTTGGACTGCACAGGGCAGCCTTGGTTTCTTCTTTATGTCTCCTCTCCCTTTTTGTGCAAACTGTCTTTTCTATGTCTGGTACCCAGTTTCAGCTGCACCTGGTACCTAGACCCTTTTCCAACATTTTTTACTGAGAATTGGGAGGAAGCTAGTTGTCATAGTACAACTTCAGCTGACTCCCATTCACCAATCCTTCCTTCCATTCTCCCTTCAATGTTTTCAGTTGCGCAACTCCTCCTTCTGTAACATAGGAAATTTCATATGGTCCAAGCCAATGCGTTGTGAACTTCCTTGGGTGTCCTATAAACTTACTGTCATACATCAATACTAAATCACCTTGCTTGAGTGCCTTCTTCTTGATGCTCCTGTCATGATATGCCTTCTCTCGTTCCTTCTGAACCTACTGGTGGAATCCTACAATGAATCTGTCTTCTTCCAGTTCAATTAGTTGTGCGAGTCTTTCCTGAACAGCATCAGTGTCATCCATACCTGTAAATGCAATAATCCTTAAGCTTGGTACCAAATATTCCATTGGGACAACAACTTCGAGACCATAAACCAAATTGAAAGGGGTCTTCATTGTTAATTTCTTGCAAGTGGTTCAATAGGCCCATAGTACTGTAGGTACTCTTAAGTCCCAGTCGTCCCTATTCACAATGAAAATCTTCGTTAATGTTGTCTCCATAATCTTGTTGAATGTTTCAACTGTTCCATTTTCTTGTGGATGATAAGGTGTACTCTTCTAATGGTGGACTGCAAATTCTTCAGTTAGGCCTTCAATTGTTTTATTGATGAAGTGTGTAC
Organism: Picea glauca; assembly: GCA_000966675.3. NCBI lineage: Eukaryota > Viridiplantae > Streptophyta > Pinopsida > Pinales > Pinaceae > Picea > Picea glauca. The sequence continues at coordinate 604,687 of JZKD02S0012245.1, forward strand.
CTTGATCACTCATAAGGATCTTGGGGCATCCAAACCTAGTTATTATTTCATCAAATATAAAATGCGCAGCTATAGTTGCACTACAATCTTTAACTTCTCTGGCTTCGGCCCATGTGGTTAAGTATTTAGTCGCAATAATTATATACCTTGCTCTTGTGAGCTGTCCTGGTGGGTTTATAGGTCCCACGAAGTCAATGGTCCACTTTTCAAATGCTTGTAGGGTCATTTGCAGTGCTAATGACATTTCATCTCTTCTGGATGGTTTCCAAACTCTTTGGCACACATCGCAGGCTCTGGCATAACCTTTAGCATCTCTGTGTAAGGTGGGCCACCAAAGGCCAGCTCACAAAACCTTCTGTGCAATTGCTTTGCCTGCGTAATGTACTCCTGCGATTCCTTCATGAGATTCTGCAAAGATCAATAGTCACTCTATCTTCATAACACATCTTCTTAGTATCTCATCAGGTCCCAATTTGTATATCTAACCAACTATAAGTGGAAATTCTGCAACGCGCACCATGAGCTGTTTTTTCTAGGGAATTGTATACTCACTAGGTGCCATTCCTGTTGACATGAACTAGACAATGTCTGGGAAGTGGTCATCAATATTTCTAATGGCGAGCAACTATGCTTCCAATAATCTATCCTCCAAACTTGTGGGTTCTTCTCCATGTTCCAACCTCGACAAGTGGTCAGGACCCTTGTTCATTATTCCTGTCTTAACTATGATTTCAAAATCATATTCTTGAAATAGTAGAATCCATATGCATATTTTTTCCCCCAACACTAGCTTGTTGACCAGGTGTTTTAGTGCAAAGTGATCTGTAAACATTTTAAAGTGTCCTCCCAACAAGTAGTGGAAAAATTTCTGCAACGCATCCACCATGGATAATCCTTCTCTCTCAGTAGTGGTGTAATTAGTTTTAGCTGTAGATAGCTTCCTGCTAGAAAAAGATAATGGGTGTTCGATCTCCCCTTCTCTCAGTTGTTCCAGTACTGTTCCCAATGCAATAGAAGACACATCGACGTGTACATGAAACTATTTGCTCCAATCTGGAAAAACCAGAATGGGCTTAGTGACCATCTTCTGTTTCAGCGTGTCGAAGCTCTGCTAGCATTCGTCTGTCCAGCTAAATTGACAGTCCTTCTTCAACAGCTTTTCCATCGGTGCTATGATTTGGGCATAACCTTTAATGAATTTCCTGTAATAGCCAATATGTACTAGCATAGTGCATAGTTGTTTGACTGAAGTAGGAGACGGAAAATCAACTATAATTTCAAGTTTAGATGGATCAACCAACAATCCCTGCTTGCATACAATATGGACTAATAACACTCCAAATGGTGAGAAGAATATGCATTTCTTCAGATTCAAAGAAATTTGACACTACCTGCATTTATCAAACATTAGCCTTAGACATTCAATATGATTTTTCAACAAACTAAACACAGTCCAGTCATCAAAATATGCTTATAAAAATTTATGAAAAAATTATTTGAACGCTTCGACCACTACCCCGAAAAAGATGGTTGGGGCATTCTTCAGTCCAAATGGAATTACTGTATATTGGTAGGATCCCCATTCTATGGAAAACGTGGTCTTCTGGCAGTTCTCCTTAGCAATCTAGATCTGATGGTATCCCAAAAATCCATTTGTAAAAGAATATACCTCCTGGACTCCCACATTGTCTAATACTTCATCAGTGAATGGTGTAGGGAAAGGATCATGCAGACATGCATCATTCAATATTCTAAGGTCCACACATATCCTGATTGCTCCTATATTCTTGTCTTGCACGACCATAGGGATAATCCACTCTGATTCTTCAACAGGTTCAATAATCCTGGCTTCCAGCATTCTGTCGAGCTCAATCTTCACTTTTTCCTTATATTTTGGGTTCAATCTGTAGGGTATTTGCTTGAGTGGCTTCACGCCTGGTTTCAAAGGGATCCTCATTTCTCCCATATGACCTTTGATACCCTTCATATCAGTGAAATTGGTCGGAAACAAGTCCTGATACTCGTGCAGTAACTCTGTAATCTTGTCAATGGTAGAAACATCAAAATAATCTCCAACATTGGCAAGCTTCGGTGTCTCCTCTGTCCCAATGTTGAATTTTTTAATCTTGATTGGCTGACCAATAAATGGTATCTCAGCTCCTAGTCCTTCCACATTTCTTTGGCCTTCTGTTTCAATGATGTTTACCTTCCTGGGATCATCATCGTCATTGGCATTGATGTTGTAGCAAATCTACAATTTCTGGAGAGGTGCAGTCCATTCGTCCTCTTCTTGTTCCATAGGGAGGCTAGATGCTTCCTTGAATACCTTATTTATCATGATCTGTGATGCTTGGTCTATTAAAGTATATTCACTTTCAAATGCAAAGGTGGTGACAAAATTATGAATCATACCTTCCCAATCTATAGTGACGAGGCACAGCTCCGCTTGAAGGTACCAGTTGATAGGGGTCGTTTCCAGTGTGTTAATGAATATATGCACCGATTGTTCTCAAGGAATTTCACTCCAGGCCTCTTCATAGCTTCGCACGTGGTCCTTTGGGCAACTTGGACTGGTATATCTTACTTCACAACTTACTGCTTGTGCTGAGAACTGCGTTGTCATCAAGGTTCGACATTGGGTCCAGTCTGTGATATTGCTTTTATGTGTCCCCCACCATCTTGTTGGTGTGGCTTTCAGGGCCTCATCCATTACCAACAATATTTTTTTTAATGGTACACTTGTTTCAAAATATGATAGGAAGGATTCTAAAGGGTTCAAACCATCAAATGTGGGTAAGTTACTCACTGTTGTGTCGATCCAACGAACTTCTCTAGTTACTCTAGCACATCTTCTGGTAGATACTTCATACATCTGGTTCTTCCAGTTCTCCAGTACTTCTTCTAAATCTGATGAGCACATGTTGTCACTTCGCCATCTTAGATTCCCATTAGCTATAGGGTTCATGTAATCTTGTTGTCTGGCTATTAGTTTGTAGATGTTTTCCAACTCGTATGTGTGATCTTCTTCTCTGATGGGCTTTGTGTATCGTGGAACTTCATCTGGATCTAAGGGTGCAATGAACCTAAGGCCATCTCTTTCAAATGTCATACATCTTTTCTTCAAATCAACAACAGTGGAATTGTTGAAGGCCCAATCAATTCCTAGTAATGTAGGGTAAGGGAAACTATCATCAACAATTTCAATTACCTCAAAATCTGCAAAGGTTCTAACTCCGTTGATGTCCACCGGGACATGCTCCAATCGTTCGAATGGGATGATAGCTTGTTGATTAGCCATCCTAATTCTAATAGGGAATAGATCAACCTCAGTTTTCACATTAGTGCCCAAGTTTTCTTCATCATGACATTGACCTCCGACCCTAAGTCGAGGACCACATAGTCTATATCATACTCTCCTACTTGAGCATTCAAATGTAATTCTTTATTTGTCCTTCTCTTCTTACCAATTTGGTGTACTACCCTATTCAGTAAAGGGTCTAGATTCCCTAGATCATACTGCCTGATTAAGTTCTGTAGTTCTTTCACAACGTTTTCATCCTGAATTAACTTAATACGAGTGTATAAAAATTCAATGAGCTTACTAACCTCTTTTCCTCCTTTTGGCGAAGCCGACTGATTAAATTCTTGAGGAATCCCATATTCCCTTATTTTTGGTCATGTTTTGGAGGAAGAACCTTGATCTTCTTTCAACTCTTGCCTTGCTTCCTCAAATATTTGTCTTTCTTTCTTCACATCAAAATTTTGGGTCTTCTCTGCATCTTTCCTGATGTTTGAGTCTTCTGTGATCTTTCCTTGGGTCGTTCTATCCACTCCTGTGGTAGCACCTCCTCGAGTAATAACAACAAATCTAGGGTCTACTCTGCGAGGTTCAACATAGATCAATTGCACAGGGCAATTCTCTATGACATGCTCGAAGGTGTTGCAACAATAGCAAGTGGTACAAGGGTTCTGAAAGTCCCTTGATATATGTCCTGCCTGTGCGTAGTTATAACAAATTATTTGTCCTCGGCCTCGGCCTGTTCCTCCTCCTTGTCCTCATCCTCTCTATCCACTGCGAGGATTGAAGCTTCCTCTTCCTGGGGAGTTATACTACGCATTATTTCCTTCTTGATGTACTTCACTCTGGATCTTGTATGTGTCTCTTGATCTTTCATGCATGAGATCATAAGCTCTGCAATCTCTATCATCATTCCCTATTGATTTACAAAATATGAAATACAAGTTTGTGGGTGTCTGAATGTATTTCTGCATGTAATAACACTCACCAGGGCAATGTCGATTTCTGCATACTTCGCACCATGGTAAGGTGACTTGCTTCAAGGGTCTCGGAGCTCAAGAAGCCAAGTATTCCTTGAATAGAGGGCAGTGTTTCTTGTCATTACCTTCTGATCTGCATCTGACACACCAAATGTCTTCTATTTTTTCTTTTCCCTTGTCTTTCTTTATGTCTTCGACCTGTAGAGACAAACTAGTTAGTTGACTCAAGATCTGACTCATACCTGAGCTGGATTCTCCCATAGGGGCGGATTCAAGCTTCATGGTGATCTCCAATGCTTCTCCCTGTGAATCAATCTTTTGTTGCATTAGGGGGACTCAGATATGTGGTAAAAGAGCAGCAATGAACCATTCTTTATTATGTTCATCCAGGATCTTAAAGGTCAATCTTCCTGTGAGGGTCTTGAATCTCTGATCGAACTCCCATATAGGTTCGACTACCTTTTTTTTTATCTCTTTTAGCTCTGTAATACATTGGGACTTTGACTTAAGTTTATTAAACTTTGCAATCAGTGTGTTCTTTATCTCATTCAATGGCTTAGTCTACGCAAGTCCTTGGACAAGCTTCATGTACCAGCTCAACGCGTCGTCTCTCAGTGTAGTGCTAAACTAGTTTCTTTTGACATCTTCGTTAGTAATATTTTAAATGTTCCATACGGCCTCGCATAGGAACCAGTTCTGATCAGGATCTTCAGATCCATCTCCTATAAATATAGGGAGCCTCATCTCATCTTCCATGGAATTGCCTAGGTTTCCTGTCTGAGTGGATGCTGAGCTACTAGTAATTGTGCTCTATGGAATTTGGTGATTTGGAATGTTCTGATTACTTAGCATTTCTGAAACAACAGGGGGATTGATATTACTTACTTCAGTAGCATGTGCAGTTCTTGAGGTATTTGTCTCGTTTCGGTGAATTTCTTCAGCTACTTCTTCCTCTAGCCCCACAGGTTCTGAATGTTCTTCATCTGTCAGATATGCCTCTTCTCCACTATAGAAACCCTCTTCCCTGTAGTTTTTCTTAAAGAGGTTCTCAATGTGAACCCATCAAAATACTCTTCCACTGCGCATATGTCCTGCTTCTGGGTCGATGTTGCTGTCCGAATTTTTGAACATTAGCCTTTTCAAATCTTCTCGATCTAATGTATCTTTAAGATGTTCTTCTCATGCAACAACATCTTGAGTTTCAACCTCAAGACTTGTAAAATTTTTCCTTTGGGTCCTTTAAAGAAATATGTTTCTGCTTGGTTGTATGACTCTACTCTTTCAACAACAAAATCGGTGATATACCCTCCAATGTTACTATCAAACCAATGATATACTTCCCTGGATACAACGTTATCAACCCTTTTAACCTTTTGGATCAACGTCGATGTCCAAACTATAGGAGATCTAGGTCTTATCTCAAACTGGGTATCTGCTAACCTAGCTAACCACTCATGTAACTCTTGATGGATCCCTCCAAAGAATATCTCATGAATTTCAATAAAGATATATTTATCCAACCAATATTCTGTACTAAGATTAGGGTTCTTGTTATGGGCTTCAATGAAGTCCTTCTCTTGATCTTCTATCCACTTTTGAATCTATGTCTTCGATGGGAATCAACTTGACATTCCCCCATGAAGATTCTTGTCCCGACAATGGAACCATTTGTTGGCACAAGGGCAGACCCAGGGTTCAGCTTCAAGAGCGCACCAATAAGCCCTAGCTGTTGGCCCTTTTAGAAACACCTGCAAAGCATATGCAGTCTCACCCGAAGTAGCTATGAGGGGGTTGTAGGATAGAGATTTCTACAACCATGGGAATATCAAGTGGATCTATTACAATAACAATACATCATGCATCTATCATTCAACAAGCTAGATCTATCCTTCACAGCTATAGATTTGATCTAATACAATAAGGCAAGTAACAATATAAAAATGATAGAGATCAAAGTATCAATCACACACACAAAAAATATGTACGTGGTTCACCCTCTCCCTAGGGCTATGCCCACAGAACTATGTTTATGATTTATTAAGGTAAAGCATACAGTTCTTATCTGCACTCTCAGCTAGCAGATACTCTTTCTTCTCTCTCTTTCTCTCCCCTCCATGCGCACACAGTTGCAGGACTTGACCTTCACACACAACATAATATCTTACAATACCAGAAGGCTTCCTCTCTCTTAGCACTTCTCTCTCTCAATACAATGATCCCTCACTCAATACTATAGCTAGATCAACAATAATATTGTACTGCATAATTACCAACCAAACCTAGGCCCTTTAGACCTCTATTTATACATTACAACACCTCACCGACATCCTTAGGCCGAAACCTAGGTGACAAAACCCTAAAATACCAAAACCCTAAGTGTTTATAACCCTAGGTCAACTTGACCCGCTTTTTCTGGGTTTCGTCAACATGTCTTTCCTTCCTTCTCCCGTGGTGCTCCAAAGAATCCAACGGTGGATTTTTCTGCTTGCTGAGTTGTACACGATCCATATTCATTGTTGATATGTCATCCTTGATCTCCTCATCCAACAACTTGCATTTCCTCACTTCGCTCCATCTTTTCCGCTCCTTTTCTTACTTCAACCCAGTGACAGTCATTGTGTCTCCCACAAAGTTCATTTTTCACCTTTTCTTCCTTGTTCTTCGCTTCCTTCCATAACCAAGGGCCAACAAATATAAAAGATAATTAATATGGTAATTATTAATTATATTTTAAGTTATTGAGGTCAGCCCTATTGTGCCAATAAACACATCATTTGATGTGACAAGTATTATATAAATAAAGGTGAATCCCCATTGAGGAAGCACACTTATCATTGTGTCATCTCATGATTTCAGAAGTTGTGGTATGAAATTATGAGACTTACAACGCTCTCTTGTGTGCTAGGTTTGGTGATGGTGTGGGAGGTGAAATCAAAGGCTGTCATAGCCAAAAAATTTGAGACTCTCCATATTCCTGAATTCAATAATGAGGCTATTGTCATGTGCAAAGTTTACCTCAGTTCAAGGGAAATAGAAGAGTATTGTTTTCCTTTTCCAGGCAGACTATGGGATGATAAGAAGTGTGTAATCTTCCTGTAGTAGGTTGAGGACTGTGGGAAAAATAAGTGTGCTGAGAGAGGAGGATTTAAAGGGACATAAGCACACATTAACACTCATCCATAATTCTTCACTCAGAAAAAACTTCTCGATTGACAGATGTGGATAATGGTAGTCAAATACAAGTATTATCTGACGACCAAATTGAAAGTGTTTTAAAGTTTCATCCACATGGGAATGAATTATTTTTGTCTGGTGGATCAAAGGGAGCTTTAAATATTTGGGACATTAGAGACAACAAGGTGGTCCATGAATACTTGAGAGGTCTTGGCCCAATCTTGGATATAGACTTCAGCTATGATGGGAATCATTTTGCATCTTCTTGTGACATTTCCAGACAAATTCCAGAGAGAAGTCTATTGTTATTTGGGATTTTTGGATTCAAGTTCTTTTATCAAATCATGTCTATGTGGAAGCATATACTTTACCATGCATACATTATCATCCAGTTGAAACTAATTTTGTCACCCAATCAAATGGAAACTACATTGCAATATTCTCATCTAATCCACCATTTAAATTAAACAAATACAAACGATTAAAAAAACATGAAGTTTCAGGGTTTCCAATTTGGTGCAACTTTAGTCAAGATGTTGGGATGGTGTTGTATTGATATTTGAGTAAAATATGAGAAAATACAGGATTCCAAGCAAGGGGATAGTGTCCATAGTCAGTTAGAGAATACCTTCACTGACATTGATGATTTAGAAGAAGAAAACATGGAGTAGGCTCCATAATTTTAGTCAATAGAATATGAAGAGTCTCCTCCTCCAAGGAAAAACGAATAGTGAAATGAATCTATTGGTATGGTGTCAAGAAAATATGTGGCAGTGTTGTTAGTAAAAAAAGGCTGCAATAGGTGTGAACCCTAAGATTCACTCTCCAACAACAAGGGCCATGTACATGTTACTTGATAGATAACACTACAATGATATTGTCGTTGATAGAAGCTAGGATGTTGAGTAGAGTTCCAGGCCCAAATCTGAAGGAGTCTCTAAATTACAGAAGGACCAAGTCTGAAGTCTATCCTGAGCATGCATAAATTTGCTACTAGACCAAAGTACAAGGCCACCCCAGCTACAATAACTACAAGGTTGATGCAGAGACTTGTATAGTATAAGGTGGCTACACTGAATGTCATTAATCATCATGACATTGAAAAATAGGAAGAACCTCCATTGGTGTACACTCTCAGGTATGCACTTGTATGTATGTATTATTTTCATCATTTTCATAAGGGTACTTGCAGGAGGAAGGAACCCTTAGTGAAATCATGGACCCAACACTAGCAAATTTGGGACATTTTGCGATGGCTATTTCAACGCTCTTGTGACGTTATGTCATGGATATTGCAACGAATATTGAGTCTCCCAAACGTCGTTTCATGTGACGTGGCACGTGTGACAAATATTTATTAACGTCATAAGAGAGACGATAGTAGGGACGTTGTCACAATTGCGAAAAAAAAAAGAAATATCGTCGCCAATACGACTAAGTAAAGAATTCGTCGAAAGAGCGGCATAGTAGGGAAATCATCACAAAATTGACAATATAGGCAAAGTAAGTGAAAAAATTGCGACAAATCAACTTTCGAAGAGTTTGTTGTGATTGCGATGAACATAGGGTATATAGAGACGAAATCGCTATACAATTTTCGTGGTTTGTACAACAAGTTCCTCGCAAAATTTGTACCGGTCGTCCCAATTGAGACAAAAACTATCGTGATTTGTATAGAAAATTTGTCGCAGGATTTGTTCCGGTCATCGCAAGTGAAACGAAAAATGTCGTGGTTTGTACAACAAGTTCGTCGCAAAATTTATATGGTTTGTCGCAATTGAGACGAACACTTTCGTGGTTTGTATAGAAAATTCATTGCAGGATTTGTTCCGGTCGTCACAAGTGAGACAAAAAAACTTCATGATTTGTATAGTGAATTTGTCACAGGATTTCTATGGTTCATCGCAATTTAGACGAACACTTTCATGGTTTGTATAGAAAATCGTCGCATGATTTCTATAGTGCGTCGAAATTGCAAAAAAAATGATTTATTTAAAAAAAAAATTAAAATTTTATTTTTGAGCAAAAAAACTAATATTTTATTTTTGAAGAAAGGGGGCATGTATTGGAAGAATATTATAGGCTATTAATTTCATTATATTATTGAAAACATTTCACAAAGGGAAATTCTCTGAAGTCAATAAGGTATGGGTAGATCACTTTGCATGTGATCAAGCACCATCTAGTTTTGATTTCAAGAGTAAAAATATGGAGTGTCACATCCAATCAAGAGTTACCCTCAAATATTTATAGTTAGTCTATCAATTCATCTCAATAGGCCCTCATCTATATTCAAAAATTCAAGTATGATAGAATAGAGAATGCCTTTTGTTGAAAGAATTATCTGAAGGTCTTATTTTCACATTCAAGGGGGCATTAACCTAGGAGGAAGAATGCTCCATTAAATTGGGTTTTTTATGGTTATACTAAGACATCTAGAGAATATGTCTTGTCCAATAAAGACAAGTTATAGTTGTAGAATTCTTTAACATAGTGAAAAGAACATATTTTGATGAATGTTTGGCATAGGAGAAATTCAATGAGTCAACCAAAACATATATATGTAACAATATATATTTGATATGGATATGTTATTAAAATAGATAACATATAAAT
>JZKD02S0012245.1:622885-637107 GCA_000966675.3 Picea glauca
TGACATTCGATGGGAAAGACTGCCTCCAGCCCATAAACGAGTTGAAAAGGTGAGAAACCGATTGCAGTCTTAACAGATGTTCGGTAAGCCCATAATGCTGAGTATAACATCAAATTCCAATTTGACTTGGCTGAGTTGATAGTTTGTTGTAGAATAGTCTTAAGAGTTTTGCTTACAACTTCTACCTGCCCATTGGCTTGGGGGTAGTAGGGTGATGAATGCTCTTGCCATAAACCAAGAGTTGATGTTAATTCCGTCATCATTTGGTTTTGAAAGTGACTTCCATGGTCAGTAACAATCTCTCTTGGGATGCCGAACCTTGCTATGATCTGGTTGAATAAAAAGAGATTTGCAGTCTCTCCATCATCCTTAAACGTTGGCATGGCTTCGACCCACTTAGTGAAGTAGTATATAGCTATGATGATATAGTGGTGCCCCCTTGTTGAAGGGGGGTTGCAAGTAGTGTAATCAATCCCCCACTTAGTGAAGGGACCAACTGTGATGACATGAAACATGGGAGAGGGATGTGCCCTCATCTTTCAAGAGAAGATTTGGCACGAATGGCACTTCTTGACCGATTCTATACAATCTTTGATAAGTGTCGGCCAAAAGTAACCTGCTCGTAGAATCGTTTGGGTTGTTTCCAACCCAGAAAAATGATTACCACAAGATCTGGTATGGAAATCGTTAACAATGATAACTACCTCCTCATGTGTGAGGCATCGACGTAAGATGCAGTCTACACCTCTCCGATACAACGTATCATCGAGTATGAGATAATTCTTAGCCTGATGGCATATGCGTCGACGCTCATCACAAGAAGCAGAAGTGCGGCACTTCAAATTCTGGAGATTGATAAGTATGACTCTGTACCAGGGATCTGAAGAGGTGATCAAAAACATATCTCCCCGGATAGGCGATTCTTCAGGCACAATGTCACTTGACTCAACCGGAAGTTTTGAAATAAGCTCTGCGAAGACCAATGACTTTTTGGACTTCGCTGAAACGAAGTCTAAGTCAAACTCCTGGAGGATGACTATCCATATACTGATTTTTCCACCTATAACCCGCCGTGTCAACATGTACTAGAATGGATTCATGACATCAATGACATTGGTCTTGCGAAACAGAACATAATAATGGAACCCTTGAACAGCATGAACTACTGCCAATGCAAGTTTTTTGATATGAGAATAATTGATTTATGGTCCTACGAGGCCTCGCCTCAGGTAATAGATCACGTATTTTGAGAACAAATCATCTTCTTAAACTAAAACCATGCCAATGGTTGACTCTATGGCAACTAGATATAATAATAAATCTTTGTTATAGTTAGGTGGTCGTAGTAGAGGGGCAGTCGTGAGGGCGTGTTTTAATGCATCGAAAGAGTATTGAGCGGCATCGTCCCAGTAAAAAGGAACATCTTTGTTCAGTAAATGCATAAAGCCCTTGGTGATTTCGGCATAGTTGGCGATGAAGCATCATAAAAAGTTCGCCTTGCCTTGTAGACTCTGAAGTTGAAGGATTGTACGTGGGGGGGGCAACTGGATTATTTCCTCCACCTTGAGAGGATCGACCATGATCCCTGTTGTTGATACGATGAAAGCTAACAAACATCCCGACGTTACGCAGAGGCTGCAATTGTTTGGATTCAAGCGAATATGAAAGTAGCGACAACATTTAAAGATCAGTCTAAGGTGTGTGGGATGATCCATTCTCTTGTGAGATTGTGATTCTAAATCATCTATATAGGCCTTGATTATATGCTTGAGATCATGAAAAGAAAAAAGCATGGCCTGTTGGAAGGTAGCTCCATCATTTTTAAGACCAAAAGGCATTTTACGATACATGAATGTACCCCAAGGACAAATGAATGACATTTTGTGTTGGTCTTCGAGTTTGATTTGGATTTGATTATATCCAGAAAAATTGTCCATGAAAGAAAAGGCTTTGCAACCAGCACATTCATCAATGATCTGGTCGATGAATGGTGTTGGAAAATTATCTTCTGGACATGCCTTATTCAAATCATGGAAATCGGTACATACACGAATTGTGCCTTGTTTTTTATTGACCGGCATAGGATTTGACACCCATTGGGTCAAATGGATAGGATAGATAAAACATGCCTTTAGAAATTTCTCAACCTCAATCTTGATGGCTGCTTCTTTCTTAGGATTAACTGGACGAAGCTTCTGTCGAAAAGGCTTGGCATCAAGATACATTGTGATTTCATGTTCAACTATTTTTGGATCGATACCTGGCATTTCCTCATAAGACCAGGCAAAAACATCGTAGAATTATTTGAAAAGATCTGTGTAGGTTTGAATCTCTTCAGGGGAGCAATCCGCTCTGACAAAGACGTTCTCCATGATGCCAGGGTTTCGGGAGATGTTGATTGGTATAGTTTTAGCGATAGTTTCCATATTTCCCTCAACATAAATTTCATGTGTAGCTAAGAGACACGACTGATCTCCTGTCATGGTCACGGTGAGTTCTCCTGCTTCGATTTGGCTTAACTCTGGGAGAAAATATGATCTGTGATGAATCTCTTCCCAAGGTTTGTCTGGACTAGTCATTGCTTTGATTACCGCTTCATCAGAAGGCAAGACAAATTCTAACGAATCGATGTTAGCGAGAGAACCCTGAGCCCAAATAGGCTCTAGAAGTGAATCTAACTCTTGTGCAGGAGTTAGATCAGTGTTAGCTGAAGCTTGCTGGACTAAAGAGTACACTACTTCAACAAAAAACAAGGGCATGGACATGCCTGGGTGCCTTGTCTCATCCATCATGGCTGATGGGGAAGGAAGTATCCATGGATCCTCGAAGTAAGTCGTGCGGAACGACGAAACTTGAAAATCTCAACCTTGTGGTGATTGGATATAAATTTGATGTCACCGTGAGGGGGCGGGTAATCGAAGGTACCCATCAAGGATGGGCACAAACCAATTCCTACGTTAATGACACCTGGTTGAGGATTATCAATCATCGGGACTGTGGATGCCCCCAAAGAAGGGTCAGGTCTCGAGAAAGACAATTGATCGATGGTCACAATCCGACCCTTGTGTGGAAACAACAAGACCTGGAAAATTGTAGCTACCACAGCTTGCATAGCATAAGTCCAACTCCTTCCTAACAAGAGGTTATAGTCGAGGGGAGAATCGACTACTTCTACTTCGACACACACGGTATTCCCTCCTAACTGCACGGGGAAAGAAGGAACAATGTCATGTGGTTGGAATGAATGACCGTCGAAAGCAGTGAGGAGAGTAGGTGATGGAGACAAAGTAGGTTGGCCAATGACCTTCCAACATGCGAATGACATAACGCATGTCGAGGCGCCCTCGTCGACCACCGTGCGGAAGATATTTCGAGTAAAAGTTTTTGTGGGATAAGCCACTACTATCTGAAATGCTACGTGGTAAGGCAGACGAGGTTTTAAGTTGGTTGTATCTAACATGATAGTACCTAGATTACAAGTCTCAATAGAGCCCAAAGTAGTTAACGAGGCTTTCCTCTGAGAAGGGCAGCTTTGGAGGATCTCCAAAGCAGACATCGCACAAGGGGTTTGTGATAAATCTTCCACCACAGAGTATTTCTGGGTGACGCTTGCGTTTGGGTTATGAGAAGCTTTTTTAAATGCACCTTTTGGAATGCATGTCATTGTTTCTTCCAATGACTTCTCAATCTGTAGAGGAAGAGATGGGAGGTTAGCTTCTTTACCTTTCTCAGAAGCACTTGGTTTACTATAGTCATGCGCTCTAGTTGATATAAAAGCATCACCCCTAACCATATATGCGTTCGCAGATGCAAGGTTGTTTGGAGCCGGGCAGGTTTCTTGGCTACCCCCTTCCGTGCTTGCAGAGGCTTGAGTTATATTTTGCCCATGTTGAAATGGATTAGTCAACACTGCCTGTTGTTGTTGTGTGAAAAATTTTTGGGCCTCTGCAGTCGAGGACATAGATGGGTCAGGTGGTCTTTTGCGCACAAGTTGCATGGATACCTCACCTTCCATTTTTCAGTGTTGTCCTCGCCAACATTATCGTTGGGTTTTTTGTCCCCCTTACCCTTCTTTCATTGTTTTTTCTTCCCTTCAGGCTGTTGGGTGGCCTTTGGGTTAGTCGACTGCACTGCATGTACTTACGACGTTTTGGTAGGGGGAGCAGCCAAAGAAGTAGTTTGGTTGGCTGTTGTGTGTTGTATAGATAACTATTGGAACTTATTCGTCAATTGCTCAACGGGATTTGTTTGTGCTGAACCAACAACACCCTCGGCATGTGGTCCATCTCTCTGTCTAGTTTTATCTAGTATTGAACGTGGCACATCTAGAAAGATGTTGTATAATAAACCGGACTGAGAATAGATGAGCTCAAACTATTTATCCCTCATGATGGCATCTTCTTCAAAGAAAAATCTGGATGTCGCGACATCTTTGGATAATTGCGAGACCAAAGACTTAAAGAACCACTCAAGCAGGAATGATGGTGGGACTAGTATCTTGATTAAACTCTTCTGATGTCTCCATTCTTGGATGTGATCAGAGATATGGTCCGCTATTGTCTGTTCAAAATTGGCGAGTAGTTCTGTGCCAGCGTCGTATCTCATAGGTAATTGGAAATGGTTCAGGAAAGCCATCTCCAGTTCGTCGAAAGAAGAGTATCTTGAGCGATCGAGTTCAATGTACCATTTTGTCGCACTCCCAATGAGAGTACGTTGAAACAATCGCAACTGTATGGAGTCATCTTTCAATGAGTTAGATGAGCACCAAAGATGGAAGGTAGTCACATGATGTCTGAAATCTTCGTTAGGCTTGGCTTCGAACTTTGGAATGTCTGAAGGCAACTTCGTCGGCATAGGAGGCTAATGCGGATCGTGACAAATAGGGTCATTCAACAACCTTGTCAAATTTGGCAAGTGTAAAGTCGCTAGGAAAGGTAGTTTGGGTTGTTGGTGATAACCTGGGAAAAAGGGGTTTGGAGTTTGATTGGCACCAGGTTGCCAGGAAAAGTATGGCTGCTGGCCCGGATTCTGGTAGAAACCATGGCCCTGGCCAGCGTAAGGATTTTGCATATGTGGAGACATCATTGGTTGATTTCCCAAATAGGACATAGATTGTTGGGCATGCATTATATGCAAAGGACTTTGGGAATGATTACCCCATGATGGTCTTGTGGGGATAGGAATAATAGTTTGCCTAGGGTTCCATTGATTGTGGAAAGAATTACCCCAGATCGACATTCCAGATGAGGGAACAGATCCCTGCCCTGAATTCCAAGGTCCTGCTAGGTTTCCCCCCTGTGCAGGAATAGTACCCTGCATAGGAGTAGATTGTCCAAAAATGGGCTTGCCCCCAGTCGAGAAAGCGGCTGATGAGAAGGTGTTGTTACCAAACGTTCTGTTCAAAGAAAACAATGTCGAACCTACCAGCATACTATGCGAAGGTGGTCCTTGACTCCCTGCTCCAAATAAACTATTGTATGTAGGTTTCTTGGTGGATTGTTGATGCAAGCCACCGAGTGAAGGAGACGAAGAAGGGATATGAACTCCTCTGTAAGGAAAAGCATTAAAAGGAGAAGGAGTGCTCCCCATGTGACCTTGCAGAGGAGCGCTAGAGCTCCCTTCCCCCAAACCCAAAGTCTGTAAAGTGGAGTAGAAAAGTACAGGACTTGTACCCGAACTAGGCATCCCATATGAGAATGGAGGGCATGTCACACTTGGTGTGAAAGGGGTTGTGGCCGCCACCAAAGATGGGATTGGACCACTGTGCAAAGTAGTTGTGGTCGAGACCATGGTGGATCGGACTGATGATGGTGGGTTAGAATATGAAATCTCTCCTGTGGTGACAACTGTGGTGGGAATTGAAGAATTCCCAGAAGGAGTAACAACACTTGTTTCCATTGTTGTGTGCAACACTATCTGGCGCTCGTAAAATTGAATTGGTACAATGAAAGGTGTCAAGAGATCAATGGTTGGGGTTTCAACCGGGCCAAGAGCGGTTGCTTCAAGTTCTAAAATGGTCAATTCCTCCGGGGGTTGGTTGGGCACAATGGTTTGTAAGTCGGTCACTTCAAAAGACCCTTGTTGGTCTAGCTTTCGCCTTAATGGTGGCGGGGGTGGCTCCAGTGTAACCGACGGCTAGCCAAGAAGCCTTCATGACCGGTGGAGCTCGGGATCCTCCACTGTGTGAGAAGATCCAAGACACTCTAAGGTAGTCTAAATGTTAAAAAGTAACACACACTAAAAAAATCTCCTAGAAGATAAGATAGAAAAACACTAAATTAATTGGAAGAACAGTTACAACAACCAACACTAGAGAAACTTACCGGTGCAAGTGAAACTCGAACATGGAAGCACCCTCTGGGTATACTCTGCAAAGCGTGGCCTGAAGTCTATCCTAGGTACCGTGGTATACCCCCGCAGTCACCTGTGTATGTCCCTAAAAATATTGGCAACTAGGTTGCCAGCGTGCGAACAATCACCAGGCGGATATAGTCGAAATTCAGGTAAATCACAATGAGCAAGGTATCGAGCCCGAAACCTGTCAAGGGTATCAAGAGAAAAATGTTCTGGAAGACAACTGAGGACCTCGAATGGATTTGAGACCCACAAAGCCCCATGGTAAATGCAAACGACGGAATCCCAAAACAAGCCCTCTATATCTGTTCTCCACTACGATTGGTCCAGTTTTGGAGGGGTTATCTCCGTTACCTTTCCGCACGCGACCTCGTGTTTATACCTTGTGTTAGAGGGGTGTCCCGGATAAATTTCACGACACTAGACTTAGACACTCCCTAACTTAGACTCCAATGTTTGATTCTAAATGGCCTTGAAGAGTTTCCTCTCCAACCTAATCCAAGGCCCTAATCCTGAACTAGTTGGTGAACCCTACAAACAGAAAAGTCTAGTAGATTTTAAATTTAGTGTTACTTTTATGGCTTTGTCTTACGTCAAGGGGTATGAAAGTGAAACTGATGATGTGTAAAAGATGAAAGCAAAAAATTAATAAAAAAGATGGAAACAAAACTTTTACTTAATGCAAAATTTCAACAACTTTTCAAAATGAATATTTTTAATTTTCTAAGATTTTGGACAACAAACTCAAAGGAATTTCACTCAACTACGAGCTACTTATGATCTAAGTGAACTGCAAAAACTTATGAAATAAATGACTTTTCCCTGGCTAATAATGCATAAACACACTCTTCAACCAAACAAGGAAATGATTTATTTTTTATTTTTTATTTAAATGCTAGTAAAGAAAGAAAGGGAAAATACCAACAAGCAAAAACCATGAAAAACAATTCTAGCCTAATCGCAGATTGCAAAGAATCAGATTAAAAAATAAAAAAAAAACACTAGCAATTTAAAAAAAAAATGACTCTCACACTTGTCTAAAAATCGTAAAAATTCTTTTATTTTTATGATAACCTTTTAAATGAGAAAAATCAAGCTAAGGGAAAGATTAATCCTAAGCTACTGACTGCTCAGATAGATATTCAAACACCTGAGAGGAATAATTCTTATCAAGGGAAAAGATGAATGCCTTACCCTCAATAATAAGTATCATGCACAAGCATGCGACTGTCACTTTAACAACACGCGTGTGAACAAGCGCTGGATAGAGACAAAGGGCATGTACACACGGGCTGACCTTGTACAGGCCGCATGTATATCTAAACTCTGAGAAAAAAGAAAACAGAGAACCCAAAACTAGGAAGAGACCACTGATATTGATAACTAGGATCCCTTGAAGGCTTGAACACTCTTTTTTAACAAAAACACAAATAATGTAAGGAAAAAATGATAAGGAAAAAACAATCTGAGATAGGACTACTAGCAAACAAGACTCAGACATAATTCCAGAAAACCCCCTGAGAATGTGTGATTCTGACAGGAAAGAGGATGACTACCTCTGAAGTTCTCTAAACTCTACACGCTACTGCTACCTCTTCAGCTAGCATTCACACGAGGGATGTAAGAGAGTAGGCCGCGGGCACACGCATGTAGACCTTATGCAGGCTGCATGTACCTTTGTGGGTCTCAACAAACATAGTCAAGCAAATCAGAGAAAGATGGTATGGAAAACTAGACTCTCTGCTAGCTCAAACCTTACAGAAACTAAAAGAAAAAATAGGCAAGAAAAACCAGTCTTTAAAATTACCCAAAAACTAAATAAAATTCCCGGAACCCTAGAGAGTTTCCCCAGTATGGTCGCCAATTCTGTTGTGGGGAAAATCACCCTATGGACTAGCAAATAGATTTTAAACTTTGCATGCATATATGACCTAAGAGAAACTACTTTCTACCTTCATCCCTAGATTTAAATCCCCTTTTCTTAGTAAATGCATGGAAAGATCAACCTACCTCGTTCCCAGTGTTTGATGTCGATCCCCCATTTTACTTGATTACTTGTTCGCAATACTCCTTCCAAAGATGACCTGCATCTAAGACAAGCAACAACTATGCATGCATACTACTTATATACTAACGGGTTAGAAATCCAAACATATACTAATCAAACTATAAACAGTTCATGAATTAGGACGGGAAAATCATTTTCTTTATTACTTTGAATGAATCAACTTACAAAAGTTGAGACCGGTCACCACTCCTCGAACCTGATCCTGGGCTCCTCTTCTTGTATCCTCCAACTGCTTTGCTCTGAATCTCCTTTGGAACAAGGAAAGGCTAAAGGGTTGGGACAATGGGAATACGTAAATGGGCAGAGTTTCTTTGCTATATTTTTTCCTCCTCCAAATGGGACACCTACCCCTTCTTTTATAGGCTAGAAGGAGCTAGGTATTTGGATGAACCCTCGGCCATGCATGGCTGAGAGTTTCAGTTAACTCACCCATAGCTTTTGTGCTTCATCGACAACTTTCCTTTTTTCATGATTTTGTCGGTCCATGCGGGTTGTTTTGGTTCAGCCAGCGTGTACACGCATGCAGTAATGGATTAGGGCACCTGGGCCTTTATAAAAAGAGGATTTTCAAAGAGTTGTTTAGTAGTGCTTTGGAAAAGAAGGGATATGAGTTGGACTGATGCCAGGTAATCATGTGTGGTGCAATTTATGGTTATAACACCATACCATACAACAATGCATCTTACACCTGAGGAGTTGGCATGAAAGTGAGGTACACCATAGTTGAGCTAGAACGATCATGTTTTTGGTGGAGATCAAGAAGAAATCTATCTAGATCTAGGGAATATGAGCATGACACATCATGCAAGAAACAACTTGAAACCCTTGCTAGCGTATCCAAAAATGTGTCACCCCTCACGGGGTAACATCTGGCTCCTAATCGTGGACATGCACTCTGTGTGAGAATGAATGAGATCTCCATAATCTATGTAGACCTGTGATCTACACACCATATAACTTGGCAAATGAAACAAAATTTGGGGTGAATCTACCACCCTAGTTAGAAATAAAAAATACTTGGCACAAATAAAAAAAACTTCACCAAATATAAACATGAAAGTAAAGCAGGAAAACACGTGTAAGAAATTATTCCAAGGAAAATCAAATGCATCAATAAAATTAGGTAATGCATGAAATTAAACACACAAAATAAAGGAAAACATGAATGGAAGGAAAAAATCGTTATAACTACTGCTCAAAGATCATATTCATGCCTTATACCCTATTGGATAACTAAGGGATGTGGTTGCTAGGTGAAATAAAATATCCAAATCAACCATTCAAGGAGCTTACCAAAATATGGAAACCTTCCCTTATGTTTGGTCATCATCCAAAAAATGGATATGCCAAGGATCAAGTGGGTATCAAGAATAATCTAACTCACTCTCAAGTTTGGAACCTAGGTAAGGTAATATCTAGGAAGTAGAAATCCAAAACTATACCAAGGTTGACTCACCTCTCCACAAAATTTCTCCATCCAAAGGTCAATAGGGACAATGTAAACACAAAATTGGGTCAACCCATTGAATTTTATTGTAATATCATTGAGGAAAAAATATTGTGAAGGAAACTCCAATGATGCAGATGCTTTCAAGTTATGCAACAACTTCACTTGGAGTGATTTTTTTTTTTTGAGGGTGTGTTTATCCCACACACCTTATTGAATATATGTGGGGGATAAACTGGGTCTTTTCTCATAGACACAGTGCTCCCTTGCACATCAATGAATCTTTTTTAAAGGGAAAAATTAGTTGACATATGGTCAAAACTCTCTCATTGTCTCCATTATTATGCCCTCTAATCGACAAAGTGAAGATTTGAATTTATGTCAACATTATAACAATGAGTGTTTATATCATGAACCTCTATATGGATTGACATCACCGTGAGAAGATTAAAGTAGTAAAATATGAAGAAAGTATTGAAACCTTGAATAACCCTCCACATATTGTAGACATGAATATTGAGATGATACACATGTCTTATAAGATTGTAGACACCAAGTAGACACCAAGTCTTATAAGAGAAGCTGAAATTATCATTAAGTGTATAACAAAATTACATTCACAGATATATACAAACCATATAAATAGCCTTGTGTATATTATCAGATGAAAAAGTACCCATAATGTCAATGTATTATATGCATCATTACATGTTCAGCTATATAATGTACATCTAACTGTCTTATAAAATTATTACATGACATCATGAATATCTTTTAGTCTTCTTTTGTGATTTCCAGGTCTTAAGTAATTCATCCATCTCCATGTCTTCGTTTACTGAGTTCTTTTCAACAACTGATGTTGTTTCAGTCCTTTCACATCAAGTACTTATGTTCTTGTACCCACAGTGTGGATGCTGCTGTGAGGGGCCATCACCTACAAAAATAAAAAATATTAAATTTATATGGCCAATTTTTAAATATCATTGAAGTAGTTCATTAATATTAAAACAAAAACTTTGCAATGTAATTATTTACCTGGTCCTCTAGTCGGCACCATTGGAATGGCTTCCGTCCTGTTCACTTGATCTTCAGGTCGAGGAGAACCAACTATGACATTCTCTGCCATTGAAATGTCAAAATTTATAAGTAAAAAATTATTGAGTATATGATTAATATATAGACATTTTATCGTTGTGGGCCTCAGTCACAGGAACATCTTGGGGCTGCACCTCACTGGGATGGGGTTGCTAGGGAGCACCATGATATTGTAGCTGTGTTGCACTATCAACACTCTATTGTCCAATACTAATGGTTTCGTTGATAGTGTTTCTCCCCTAATTAAAACAAAGTAAGACATTAAATTATGGACGATATCAAACATTTATGTATTTTATAAGTAATGAAAGGCTAATGTGCACTGATTTTTATTTACCTTATCCCGCAAATTGGATCTTAGGGTCTTCCCCATGTTTTTCCTACGATCAACCACAACTTTATAACCGTACTTGTAACCAAGTTGGAGGTCTTCCTCTGTGGTTTCAATTCCTAAGTCGTCGCCCTTCATTTCATAAGGGTATGGTTTTTTAATGTTTTTGGCTGCAATTACCTGAAAGTTGTAAGGTGATACAAATAATATTTTTAAGATGTTTGGGTACTTACGATTCATGATTGTAACCTCAAGTAGTTTCCCTGGCCTAGCTTGTGTTGGCCATGTTTGAAAATCCTTTCTTTTTTTTCCTTCAAAGTGTCAGGCAACCTGTCATCAAAATTTTCAAGTATGTTATATATAACCACACTTTTATTTAGATCTAAAGAAAAATAAAGCTGGTATTGAAATCAAAATATTGTAATTTACCTTGGTGTACTAGTTATTTGTTCTCCTGATTGTTTCAAGATCTTCTCTTTTTCATCATCAATGATTGCCTTCCACTCCCTCTTTGGAATTGAAGGAGGATGCTCATACCTAGGAATTCCTGCCAAGATTCGTCTATAAACATCCCACATATATTTTAAATATTCACCTGCTGTAGAGGTGACCACTTTTTTATTGAACGTGTCTACTCCAAAGAGGTTATCAAGATAATCCATAAGTTCCTTTTTGAGGTTGGAATTCTAGCAATTCCACCTCATGCATAAGTTTTCCCCAAAAATTATCAAGGCCTTGCTCTCTAGGTGCCTATAAAAAGGGTTGTTTCCTACACACAAAAACATATGATCATTAATTTAAAATTAATAATCTAGATTATTTCTGTATGAGAAGGACAACATTAAACGATTAAAATATGAATTAAAACTACCTGGGAGTCTTGATTGTTTTAATGGAAGTCCATTATCGTCGACCAAAAATGTGCATAGAAGGGTCCCCGTTCTTGTCACACGGCTAGCTCCAAGAAATGCAACCATGTCAACCACATCACCATGAGCCTCATCTCTGCCACCATCTCTAGACTCTGATCAAGGTGTGGATGTCTGGCGGTGCGTGTCATGGCTCCTATCTAAATTAGGTGTGGAAGATAGAGAATTAAATAGTACTCTAGCAGCTATATGATCGCCCGCATCAGAACTCTGTAGCGTCTTTGTAGCGCCACTACTACCAACACCGGGCTGAACAGGCTCCAAAAATGACTTTATAAAAAGGAAAATGTTTTTTCGTGAGATAATGTAAAAGTTAAAGAACAAAGTATCATAATTGAACATATGAGTACATTAAAAAAAAAACACTTTAAATTATGGTTATTTACTTATATGTGTTAAGTTGTGACATAATGAGCTTGATCTTTGCTTTGACGTCAGGAGTTTGATTTGGACGATCTAAGAAGCTAACAAGTTCCTTGTTCGCTTTAATGATCTTATTTTTTTATTAAGACCATCGGATCAACGAATGAATAAAAATCCTCCTCATCGGTGGAATCATGATCAAGATGGTCTGTGGACTACATATAATTTCAAAAAAACAATGTTATTTCAATAAAATTATATAAGCAAATAATAAAAATAACGTAAAATGAAAGTGGAAATTGATAATCATTTACATGTTCTGTGGCTGGCCCTTTTCCACGATCATCCTACCACATTATAATATAATTAGAACCCCTAAATATTTAAAAAAATGTTAATGATAACAAAAAAAAATGTTAAAGATAATAAAAAAATATAATGCAATAAGTAGAGGTTTTTTAAAGAGGTGTCGCATAAGAACCTGCACACTATTAATCAATGTTTCTATTCGATTCAAATGGTAATCCACTAATAAATATTCCTTGGGATCTATCTTTTCTATTGCGCATAGGACTACCCAATTCTCTTCACGTCCCTCAAATATGCAATTCGGTTGTTTGTTTTTTGTCCCGAGTCATGTGTTGTTTATAAACCATGCGATATTGTCAAAAGATTTAGGCCTTCCATCAATATAGATAGTCACTCCCTTATTTTTATCCTTGTTTATTAGTTGTATATAATTTGCGGTGAGCACATATCTCTGCATACTTCGCATGTATTGGACCAGCCACATACAATCGTTATAATTGTAACACGGTCCGACATAGTCCATCAATTCAATTACTGTATTGTATTTTACAATTATTCCATTGATGGAAAATAGCCCCAAGCCATGTAGGGAGGATGGTGTAATGCAATATGTCCTATTGTTGACAATGAATTCAACATCTATAGGAGGTAGTTCCTTAAGTACCCATTGTTTCACCAGATGCTTATACCTGAGTGGAACCTCTATGTCTCCTATTCTCTTATCATCATAAGAGCATGATCCTCTTTCGGCAAGAAAAAATTTCATGCGTCTACAAAATTTTATTCTGACTTTTTCACCTTTGGTCCTTGTTTGATTATCATATCTACTAGATGCAGTCACATTACCCTCTATTTGTCCTAAGCTTTCCTCACTCGAAAAATAAATATCTGACATGTACCTATTTGGTTGTACCTTCAGTTGCATGTGAACGTGTTGTTAGTTAGTAGTCCATCATCATCCTAGTTCTAATTTATGAACTTTTTTTCTATATTCAAAGTTCTAAATAAAATTTGTATATCATTAGTTTTGGATGCACAATTAGACTAGGGTGCAATTACCAATATTAGTGGTCAACCACCTAATTTAATGTGATATACCTCTTTCTTTTGGACATATTAAGGACATAAGGATTTCAAAGTAACATACAACATTCATTTACATGATCTAGGTTCCTATTCATGCCCCCCTTCATTGGACCAAAAGAAAACAGAATTCAAAAATCCATCCTCTCCTCTTTTTAAGAAAACATGATTCAAATACATCCTCTCCTCTTTTTAGTCCTTGCAAAGCAAGGACTATAATAATCACCTCATGCGAATAATTGT
>JZKD02S0012245.1:655972-674165 GCA_000966675.3 Picea glauca
AGGCCCTCAAAATGGCCCCGGAAGTTAAAACCTGCTAAAAATAGTAAATTGCCAAAATTGCCAGAAAACTGTTTTGAGCCAGTCGGAAAAAGTGGGTGGCCACCAATATCCACCTGGATCAAGAATAGGTGTTACCATAAGAATATCAAGGTGATAATGGAGGAGAAAGAGATGGGTAATACTACCTAGAAATAACCATCAAATGGACAGGTAGTAGGAAGGAAACAAGACTAGCTTTGTCACCTCTCTTGGTGCTTATAGATAGCACAATCATCATGGTGTTAAGGTTGAACTTGATATCAACAAGATAATTGGTAGGGGTAGGATTCTTCTTGCTCTTGGTGTGGGTGCACCATCCTATAAGTATCCTTTATTTTCACTTGATTTCATTGTTTTAAATGTGTGTGGGTGATGAGTGTTCTACATCATGGAGGCTTTGTGTGTTGGGTGGTTTGTAAAGGATCCAATAGACTTGTAGTCGCTTCATAATGGGCATTCTCTAGAGATATAAGTATTTGTTGTATGGTTATTTCTACAAGTAGGTAGTGCCTTGTCCCATGAGAGGAATTGGGGCATTTATTATTCTATTCTTTTATTGAATATAAATTCATTATAGGATCTAAGAAGGAAAAAATATTGGTATACAATCATAATGCACTCATTTGGCTACTCGAGAAAATGTCGGTTACAAGGAAATTCATAAAAAAATGGTTCACTTAAAAATCAATCCTATATACATGTGTATGAGATGATTGAACTAATGATATTGTTGAGTTGCTTCCAGTTATAAACTGAACACATGACCCACAACTTGATAGAAATGAGTACCAAGAAGGTGTCTTGACCAAGGATATTTTGTAGATCAAGTTTTAGAAATGTGTCAGAAATATTCCCTTGCAAGTTCTTTATGGTATTTATTCATGGGTTTTAAATCTTGATAATGGAAGGAAGAAACTAGGTATAGAAGAGAAATCATTAACATTTGTCTCATGAAACAAACGATGCATATTTGGTCATGAAAATATACCTTCCCTTGTGTCATTACTAGGGCTAAGACGCTCGACCTATTTCTCCTCTTTCCACGCCCTCTTTGTCCTCTGTTCGTGACCTCTCTCTCCTAGAATGTCTATGGTCTCTTCCTCCTCTATCCGCAACCTCTTTCTCCTGGTATTTCTGCGTCATCCTCTCTCTCGGCCTATTCTTTATCTCTGTGGCCTCTTTCTCCATTGCCTATGGCGGGTCTATTGTCGCAGGGTATGTTGTCACGGGGATACAAGGGTCGATCTCTTTCTCTAGATATGGCCGCGGTTATGCTGTCAAGGGGATATGGTTCAAATATGGGCACGGGGGTATACTTCGATGAGATATCTGATATGTTTCTGCGGGGATATGGTTCAAATATGGGCGCAAGGGTTTTGATTTTATGTTTTATGTTTTGATTTTATTTTTTATTGTTTTATGTTTTTTTTTTATGTTTTTTATTTATTTATAATATATAAAGTTTATATATATATATATATATATATATAATTTATAATAAATATTATAAATTATAAATATTACACATTACACATTTATACAATATACAATATATAATAAATATGAGGTCACAAATATGTTGAGTTTCATTTACATTCAAAAGTAAATGCAACCTCCAACCAAACTCTCACCATTATGGAAAGACTAGAAAATGACAATCAAATAAGCATTTCATTGTCATTGAACATAGAACATCCCAATGCAAAGACGTTATTTGTGAAGCTCACATTTTGACTATTGTGACCCACTTCTCCCAATATCATTAATAAAATTTATATGATTATTTATTGGCCACCCAATCTAAGATGGAGCAGACACAATCTACTAGTCATACATATGCTCAAAATCAACATTATAAGAAGTAGTTGGTGCAAAGATAGTCCACTGATACAATTTTTCTTATTAGTTCATCATGCTCATTGTATTATGCCAATACCTCAAAGTTTTCTTAGCGTTCAAGAGACCAAAGTTTGATATTTTCCTAAGCAATGGAACCACGATAGTGTATTCATTGTCCCAAGTTATAGAAAAAAAAAATAGTGACCAAAAATCAATAGAATCAAAGGAGGAGGCCTATTGTCCAAAGAAAATAAATCATGTCAATCAGAGTGGCCTTATAAACCACATATTTCTTCCCATTAGGGACATCAATAGGCTTTTACCCAACAAAAAATGGGATTGCACATTACAAACTTCACAATTTTACATGTGCTAGCACACATTTACATGATATGGCTGTGTAATATCTAGCAAATTGTCAAAGTGATTCAAGAAACAAACCAAAGTGCACAAAATCACATACGATTCTACAAATAAAAAATTCCCATATAAGGATAAGTATTATAAGCAATGGTGTTGTTAATTAAACATAAGTAATGGATTCCAATGCTTAGAAAAACTACAAAACTAAGAAAACATACTTTTAGTGAGATGTTGCATTAAGTTTCTCCTTCAAGAAATCTATTCCACTAATCTACAACCATAGAAACTACCCTATATAGTGAAGACATAATTTTTTGTTGTTTTTTCAGAAGGATTTGGTTTAAGAAAATCTTCTTCCTCACTATCAGAGATTTCACCATTTTCATCATCCATATTATCATCAATATCAAGTGGAGAAACCACCATGTAGCAAGTAATTTTCAAGATAGGGCTCGACTATAATATAGTTTTCTAGAGACACTTTAGGAGAAATATCAGGGGCTCCATTATAGTATAGTTTTTCAAAGACACTTTAGGAGAAAGAAGGGTTAATAGGAGACTATGTTCAAGATGGGTTACCTCATCAAACACAAGCAAAGACATGTTCAAGAATTTGTTTTTATATGATTTCAAATTATAATGCATCAACCTAAAATTTGAATAATAAGGATGAATACATGCCTTTTAACCCTAGAAATATGCACTACATCTTTTGACGACTGGAAAGAGGTGGAAATAAGGTCCCTACCATTGGGTACAAACCAACTAATAAAATTGTGTGTAGAATATATAGATAATGGGTATTCAAGTTAGGGAAATGCAAATCCACTAGGAATAATCCCTTTTGAATAAGATTATTCCTTAGTTTCTTAAGCATAACATCCAACATAGTTGTCGTGGTTGCATGAGAAACAAAATACTTTTCATAGAACATAGCATGTTGTTCCTTTCTATTTTCTAATCTTCGTTGATAAAATGTTGCAATGAGTGCCAAATGATTATTGTAGCCACCATTATTGGAACAAATTATAATATTCCCTTACTATCTTTGTCGAATTGAAAAATAGTTTTTTCAAAACACGTTTGTTATTTTTTCCTTAGTACACATCATAATTTGTAATTTGTAATTTGTTTGTGATATTGTTAAAAACTATTTCTTAAAATACATGATGGGTTTCATCACAATATTTCAAATGTTTTTTCATACCAATTGTGTAAAAAGAAAGGCTTTTAACAATATGATTACTTATTTCTAAACTTTTAATCATTTGTATGACTAAATTTTTCCTAATTATAACGCAAATCCTAGATTTTAATAAAGATAGAAGTAATTGACATTTGCTTGCATTAGTTTTTTATTCAAAATATTATTTAATAATTTGTATAATTGATAATGAATAGTTTGGTTAGATAGCTTACCTTCAAAGAATTCTAGGTCATTTTCGCCATGGCACTTGAATGTGTTTAGGAGTGTTGTGGTGCATTTCCAAGTTTATGTAAGGGTGTTGGACTCATAATCTGGCATTTTTCACCACTTTGTTGTGACATTTCCCCACTAGTTCATATCCCTTCAATCCCTTCCATGTCAAAATTAGGAGGATACTAGAAATGCTCATGTATTGTTTGAGGAATGTATAATTTTTCAAGAAGAGATTGAACCAGAGGAACCACCTCTTGGAAAATTTGTGAACCATTCCCTCTCTAATTTCATCATCATTGTAATTATATCTGATCAAAATAACCATCATTTACTCATAAAGGATTTGGAATGGCCTATAATAAAATCCTAGATGATTTTCCTATCGTGATGGATTAGAAAGAATCATAAAATTTATTGATATATAAATTTGAATGGAATCTATTCAAAACCTTCAATTCACCATACCTAGCCTTGTATTCTCTCTTCTTTTAATGTCTTTTTGACTAGGTTGCACTATCCTCAAAGGATTTCTTGATTGATTACATATTCTCCACATCTTTCCCATTCAATTGGTTTGGAGTAGTCTAGAATACGAAAGTTGAGGTATCTTCCATATCCTAAAACTTTTTTGTTCTTTTTGAATTTCAATTCTTCACACGGTCTTACAATTATTTTGGAAAAATCATGCTTCACATGTTTGATTCCATACATTCATGAATGCTTTCTTTTATCAATTGATCCATCATTATCACATTTTGTTTCTATAACCTTTCAAATTGTTGGATAGAATCATATAAAGAGTCATGTAACTGATTAATTTCTTGATTGACATTTTTCAAATGTTTTCCTCATTTACCCATTTTTAGATATTCAATTGTGTCATGTTCGCTTACTTTATGTCTCGCTTTCTTGAACTTGTCACCAAAAACCTTAGGTTGTTAGGTGATACTGATCATGCACCAAAAATAGTTATTATATAATGATTTGACTTTGATGTATCTTACTTGAAGACTATTGTGAAAAGACAATGACCTCCTTATTCCATTTTAAGCAGGTATTGATATCAATTGATTTTTGAATTTAAAAACACCTTATTAACTTTGAAAGGGTTTGTAAATCCACCCTTTGTATAATTAAATGATTCATTATAATGAATCAAACTTATCTTTTAATTTGTACAATTTAGTGACTCGATAAACTATTGACTCAAAGAGAATTGTTCTCAATGGATTTACGATTTAATTTCACTCCAATGTCTTAAAGTTCAATGGAACTAAATGAAACAATCAATAATGTGATGTTTTTAAGATTATTCTTGAACCTTATACCATCTTGCTTGTTGAACTTTCAATTATTTTATGCCTTTTTACTTCATGTGTGTATGGTGTAAGGACTAGGTGCACTTGTAATTTTTAAGTGTCCAAACTAGACACAAATTAACTTCATCAAGCATCCAAGAAATCATCACCACACATGAGTTGACTTCATGTTACTCCACACCAACTCGTCCCTTGGTGAAAAGAAATTAGTAACATGAAGATCACACTCCCTTATATTAGTCTTAGTAGGTATCTAGGGAAAGTCGGACTCAAATTGCCCAATTGATTCTCTAGAAATATTGTGAAAGTGTTATTATTAACTAGGGTGGAGGAGGAGCCATTGCGTCCTTGGCTTGATGGTGGAAGAAAATATGATAAATGTGTAGAGTAGTTCCCTACTGGTGGACATAAGTGAAAGACATATCTACATAGAATAACAATCACTTATAACTATTATTATTGAGATGGACAATGTGGAGAGTTTCTACCAATATGATAGGTGTTTAGAGACCTAATGGATAGAAAGACACTCAATGGTCCATCACTCACTTTTTCTAGACCAAAACCACATTATAACCAATGAACCAATAGACCGTACTTTCACCCAAGAACTATATGCTTCCAGGCATTTTATAAGACTCATACCTTCCTATCAAGTCTTATGCATGCACACATAAGATATTTTTACCCAAATATGTTTTCCCATCAATTCC
The DNA here is from genome assembly GCA_000966675.3 of Picea glauca. Classification (NCBI taxonomy): domain Eukaryota; kingdom Viridiplantae; phylum Streptophyta; class Pinopsida; order Pinales; family Pinaceae; genus Picea; species Picea glauca. Next base: position 661,666 of record JZKD02S0012245.1, read on the forward strand.
TATGCATGAGTGCATAATAACTTGTTACTCAAATAACAAAACATAGGGAAATTCTCCATTCAACATACAATATAGCAAATTAGAAACATGACATAATACATATCAAATTATAGTCAGATTAAATAGGTTGGGATTGAGTGAGCTAGAATATGCATGTTAAAAGGTCAATGGAGATGCATGGAGTCCTCTACAATGATAAATTGGCTAAGAATGAGAGAAAATGGGTCAGGTTGAGGTTAGCTTTCCTTATTTTTTTTATGGTGAAATCACAATTTATGAGAAAATATGCCACAAAGATTATATGTGTTAGGTTACTATGATATAATCATCTAGTCTCGAGTTACCTATTTGGAAATTTTCTCTGAATCATTCTTTTTTTTTTTGAATGTCTTCATGTTAAGAAACTCAGAGTAATGGTCCAGTGATGTATCTTATATTTCAAAAGGTACCTTGGTATATCCAGAGTTGGAAAATGATGGTTTGAGCTCTTGAATGCAAAAGTGTCAAAGGTTATCTTTCGACAGCTAAGGGTCAGTTTTCAATGTGTTATAAGTTGCCAAAAGTTCTCACTTTTGTCAGCTAAAAAGGTAGGCGTGGGTGTTCTTAGCTACTGAAAGAACAAAATTTTTCTAACGGTTAGCCTATCCCATCAAACCCCCAAACCGTCGTAGCTACACATGCCATGATGATTCTAAATGTCGCCGAAATCATGCATGAATATCATGTGCCACGATATGAGGTGTTATACTACGATTTTAATTGATGCTTTGAGAAATCATTAAACCTTGAGCTATCAAATCCGAAACCCTTACTGTCATTTTCTAGATTCTGCCATCATTGAAAATCATTTTTCATTATCAAATTTTCCTAGCAAACCATATGGCATTCTCTGTCTTGAATGAGCATTATAATTTCTAGTCTACCTCACGCGTTTTCCTCCATTACTTCTATTTCTCCCTACATCAGCGTTGATCTTCCACTCCAACCCGATTTTGTTGTTTGTAGGTATTAACGTTTGTTGCAGATGGCTAGTGGAGGAAAGTTGCTCAGTAAGGAGTTGAATGATTTCTTATATATAGAATCTCATCTTGATACTTTCCATATGTTTAAAGAAGCAGGTTGCTACAGGTATTGTGAGAAATTACAGGGGTATCACCAGGGTGTTGTTGAAGCCTTTTCTCGGAGCTTCAATGGAGAAAAAGTAACCATGGATCCATTAATGGTAATGCAAATTGATGAGGCCAGTTTTGCAGCAACAACATAAATGCCTGGGAAATGTGAGAGATGGTTTAAAACAACTGTCACTAAGGATATTGAGTTTAGGTCTTACCTTAAGCCTAAATTTCAAAACATTATTTGGCAGAAGGATGTTCCCAAGTCTTACCTAGAGGAGAAATGACAACATTTGATTAAGGAAATTCAAGTGTACATCACTTTTGAAGGTTGGTATGGTAGAGTCATGCTCTATCACTTCAAACTGATGAATCATTTTACAAGAAAGTGTCCCCTAAATATACCCCATTACCTTCATAGGAGCTTAACTAAGATGTCACACCAAGTTCAATCTAATCCTGATAATGTGCACAATAGGCTATTCCATCACGAGATGATCATGTTGATCATTCTAGAAGAACTAAGGAGGAGGGACAAAACTTGGGAATTTCTATTGTTCTTGGGATAATTTCAGTAAGAAGTCCAGCCCAAGAAAGGAGGGACTCCCTCATAGGAATTGACCTCCCAAAAAACCAAAAAAAGGAAGAGAAGAGCATTATCTCTTATGGAAAATGTCACCAAGGTGTCTACCTTAAAATCAGAGAAAGCAAAGAAGAGGTTAGAGTTTGGGAAACTGGCATAAGATCCAAAAAAAACTGCATCAAAAAATATCCTAGACCTACCTTATTTTGATTTTGATCTAGAACCTTTAACTGTAGAAATGGTGGCAGATCCATCAAATGTGGAAAGGGGAAACATTGAAGAATATGAAATCGAAGCCCCAGATCTCGAAATACCTGTAACATCAGCAAGCAAGGTCAAAAAATCATCAAAGATTAAGAAGCTTAAAGAAGAGATATTGGAGCTGAAATTGCTTGAGAGGGTTGTCAAATCCCAAAACTAGACTATAACAAACACATCACATGAGGTAAGAGATTGTTTTGAAAGGTTATCTAAAATGCATGTAAAGGAGTAGAAAAGGAATAAGAAATTGCTCAAGGATAATCATAAGCTGCATAAAATGGTTAGACGCTTTAGGATCAAACTGATGCTTAAAGATCCTAAGCCATGAACACATCCTGATCTAGAATCTCTAGTAGAAGTTGCTGTGAATCTCAATGAATATCCTGAAGGGTAGACAGATTGAAGAAATTCCATTTTTGAAATTTTGGAAATGACTTAAAAGACTGGCAGTTTCGGTAGCTTAACCGAATTTGAAAAAGCGTTGTTAGTTGTTGAATCCTATGACTTTCGGCAACTTATCTTACTCTATTTCATAAACGTAAGTTGTAAAAAGTGCAGACACAAGCATAACGTCATCATTTTTGCCCAAATCAAATATTTTTGCTGCCACATCATTCGAGGAAGATTTCAAATGAATTATAACTCTAAAATGGATAAAGATCATCTTATTTTTCAGGGTTTAGTGGAAAATACAAACGATAAAAGGCTCAAAATTTATCCTATTATTGGTTGAAGATTTTCCCAAGTGCCAGAAAGGGATCTCGAGTTTCCTTGTCATCACCCAGAAGACTGATGAAGATGTCAAAGATTGTTGAGGACTACCAGATTAGTATAAGGGGTTGACCCCTTAAGATAAGACCTGATCCTACTTTTGTGAAATTGTTTTGATTATGTACTATTTTTAGTATTTCATATCCTTTTTGATAGGATCTCAGATTTTGATGTAAAGGCTATAAAGACTATGCTTTCAAAGGAATATGGGGTTATACTGATAGGGAAGGATGGCATGGAAATGTCCCCATCCACTGTAAAAATGTTTCAAAAAACTGTAAGTGACTGTTATGAATGAATACAAAGGAATTGTATTTCCATATTCTTGTGTTGTGTTTAAGTGGTGAAGTTTTTCCCCTGATGTAACTTGTTATTGTCCTGTTTCACATGTTTTTTCTTTCTGTATTATTTATGAGAAGACAATATGCAAGATTTGTTCTTAACACCTTGTGTTGGCTCGAAACAATATTTATGTTTTCTTCCAAGTTTGAAATGTAGAATTCGGATAAGATATGCTCTTCATTTTAAATGAACTTCAATCTATTCTTATTTTCCCATTTTATAAACTCAAAGGATCCACTGACATGATTACCCTGAATATTTGAAACCAAGGTCATAATCACACTGTCTCAAAACCTTTGAATGCTCATATATTTCTTCTCCTTGTAAATCATGGGTAGGATGCCACATGATTTACCACACAACATTTCTGAAGGTAAAATCTTAGTCATTTGTATGATTCATATGAAACATAGGGTCATAACAGTTTCAAAACTATACTGGATTTTGATTTGAGTATTTTAGGTAGAACTCAAGTGCCTAAGCTTACAAGTTAAGTTTGTGAAGGTATCTTTATTTCCCTAGATTTTAGATAGATTGATAAAACCTTGATTAGTTTTTATTATTGAACATGTTTATTATACTATTCTTTGCAAACATTATATGTATTGGGACAAGTAATTCCACTAATTGCATTTTGTTGTTTCTAAATTAGGAAATATTCTTACACTTTATGATATTGCACATTGTAGAAATAATGATTCACTAAAATTTGGTGATATAATTCAGTGTAGAGAATGTGCATATTGCATCATGTACAAAACAAATACTAGAACAACTAATATTTCTCATTGATGAATTAAATTATATTCATAATATTACATGGTGCAATTATTTTAAGCTTGTATTCTACTCATCATTTTCACTATACCATCACATGAATTCTTCTTTTAGCTTATCACTTAATGTAAAAATATGAATAAAAACAATTTAAGGTGAATATTGATAATACAAATGCTAGCTTTGGTTTTTATTCAGTGTTGCTATTTTTGGATTTTTATTCATAAACGATAGTTGTTTTAAATGATGCAATATTTTATTTTTTCATAAAATGATACATATGAAAAAAATTACTATAATTTCCCATGGACAATCTCACTTAAAAAAACATATTGGACATTTCAACAATATTAAATTTAGTTTATGGACAATGTTTTCTATGCATATTTTTTATAAGAAATTTCAAGCACAAACCCACCGATTGCAATTATTCTTATTGTGTTAGATATTTTTTCTATTACACTACTATAGGGACATAGCCACTACACAGATCTTGTTAATTTAGGATTCAATATATGACTTTTGGCTAAAAACCTATAGGGGAATTTTATGGATAATCATTTATCTCCAAAAATAACTTAAAAGATACTCATGGATACTCTCACTAGGATCTATCTGCTAATGATATGATATCCACATATATTTTAACAACATCTATTTATACTACAAAAATGGGTAAAAACCCTTTACATCAAAGAAAAAAACCCTTTACATCTTGATGTCCTCCTTTATGCCTTTGAATTTTGATGGGAATAGTCCAAAAACCCTCCCATATCGTTAAGGCATGTGAATAGTCTATCCATATCAAATTTCAATGCAAACAGAAACAGTTTGAAACAATTTCAACGTTGGCCCCATTCACATGTCATTGTTGCTCGCCTCTAGTATTTTTATGGTCTCGATTAAGAAATCAATGAAAAGGAGGGATTTTTCATCACAACTATGACACAGATACATTGTATATACATTAATGTAGAACCTAAAAGCAAAATGAAGAAAGACTAACGAAAAATTAAAACTTGCGTCAACCAAATTGTGTACTTTGAAAGAAAATTAGGGTTTATGGTTTACATCTTGAATTGATGATGGAAGAAAGTGGGTGTGTGAGTGAAATTTGAGTCCATAAACCCTCCCATATCGTTAAGGCATGAAAATAGTCTATCCATGTCAAATTTCAGTGCATACAGAAACTGTTTGAAAAAATTTCAAAGTTGGCCCCATTCACAGGTCACTGTTGTCGGTGTCTAGTCCTAGTACAATTTCCGTTCCTTGTTCCTTGTTTTGTGTTCCTCATTCCTCGTTCCTTTTTGCTTGTTACTTGACCATGGTGTAGTCCCCAAGATCCATTATTTTTGTACAAAACATACTAATGGCATAAAATGTCCCACACGAAGACCAAATTAATATCCGCTACATAAGTCTTTTGTCTTTTTTCAAGGATTATGTAACGAATCTCAATTATAAGAAGCTTAAAATACGACCTAAGAAAATTAAGTTATTTTCTTAACTATGGGTAACATAACACTATCATTCAATAGTCAAATTGTTAAATTTTATTGTCAGGCATCATGTGTACCGAGGGCTTGAGCCACCATAAAGGAAACATACAAAGAATATTTGTCTTATGAACAATATATGGTACTATCCATTTTGAGGTTTGGCATAGAGAATGTTCTTATAGACTACACTACATTGCACCATAATATAAGCCCTACACTCCTTGCAAACCATGTAATACCATTCAAATTAGACACAATATTCTTGCGACAAATTAGCTATACTATCGACGAAATTTTTTCGTCGATAGTATAGCTAATTCGTCGCAAGATTGTTTACATTTGTCTCTCTTGTGATGATATCAAATGATGTTTGGATTCATTTCATATTTGGTTTATCAAATTGAAATTAAAATTTGATACTTTGCAAGATAGTTGGACCTTGAGTCAAATACAAATATGAAATTTGGAATCATTAACATATCTACTAGAACATATGAAAAATAGGGTTTATGGTTCCCATGATGATATGATGATCAAAGAAAGTGGGTGTGTGAGTGAAATTTGAGTCCATAAACCCTCTCGTATTATTAAGGCATGTGAATAGTCTATCTAGGTCAAATTTCAATGCATACAAATACAGTTTGAAAATATTTCAACGTTGGCCCCATTCACATGTCACTGTTGCCTGCCTCTAGTATTTTTATGGTGTTGATTAAGAAAACAATGAAAAAGAGGGATTTTTCATCACATCTATGACATAGATACATTGTATATATATTAATGTAGAACCTGAAATAAAAATGAAGAAAGACTGACGAAAACTTAAAACTTGCATCAACCAAATTGTGTACTTTGAAAGAAAATTAGGGTTTATGGTTTACATGATGAATTGATGATGGAATAAAGTGGGTGTGTCATTCAAATTTGAGTCCATAAACCCTCCCATATTGTTAATTCATGTGAATATCCTATCCATGAAAAATTTCAGTGCATATAGAAACTGTGTGAAAAAATTTCAATGTTAGCCCCATTCACAGGTCAGTGTTGTCGGTGTCTAGTCCTCGTACAATTTTTATTCCTTTTTAATTATTCCTTGACCATGGTGTAGTCCCAAATATCCATTATTTTTGTACAAAACATACTAATGGCATAAAATGTCCCACACGAAGACCAAATTAATATCTGCTACATAAGTCTTTTGTATTTTTTCAAGGACTATGTAACGAATCTCAATTCTAAGAAGATTCAAATATGACCTAAGAACCTTAAGTTATTTCCATAACCATGGGTGACATAACAATATCATTCAATAGTTAAATTGTTACATTTTATTGTCAGGCATCATGTGTATCGAGGGCTTGAGCCACCACAAAGGAAACATACAAAGAATATTTGTCTTATGAACAATATATGGTACTATTAATTTTGAGGTTTGGAATAGAGATTGTTCTTATAGACTACACTACATTGCACCATAATAGAATCCCTACAGTCCTTGCAAACCATATAAAACCATTCAAATTAGACACAATTATCTTGCGACGAATTAGCTATACTATCGACGAACTTTTTTCATCGATAGTATAGCTAATTCGTCGCAAGATTATTTGCATTTGTCTCTATTGCAACGATATATAATGATGCTTGGATTCATTTCATATTTGGTTTATCAACCTGAAATTAAAATTTGATACTTTGCAAGCTAGCTGAACCTTGAGTCAAATACAAATATGAAATTTGGAATCATTAACATATCTACTAGAACATATGAAAAATAGGGTTTATGGTTTCCATGATGATATGATGATCAAAGAAAGTGGGTGTGTAAGTAAAATTTGAGTCCAGAAACCCTCTTGTATTGTTAAGGCATGTGAATAGTCTATCCATGTCAAATTTCAATGCATATAGATACAGTTTGAAACAATTTCAACGTTGGCCCCATTCACATGTCATTGTTGCCCACCTCTAGTATTTTTATGGTCTTGATTAAGCAATCAACAAAAAAGATGGATTTTTCATCACAACTATGACATGGATACATTGCATATACATTAATGTATAACCTGAAAGAAAAATTAAGAAAGATTGATGAAAACATGAAACTTGCGTCAACCAAATTGTGTACTTTGAACGAAAATTAGGGTTTCAAAATAAATTCTATAGAAATGACAAACACGTTCATTGAAACTTTGTCGATGCATGAAATACGGTGACAACAATATTGATGAAATCTTATATGATCATGATGGTATAAAAATGAAAGAGCTTATCTTGGTTTCAAGAATAATTTATCCTCTACTGAACAAGGCCAACCATGTGAAGGTGGAAGCTCATATGGCCCCTACCCTCCCCCTCACATCACTCTCAATTGATCCCCAAAACCCAATCTATAAAATAGAAAATAATCGAAAACAATGTCCTATTAAGATTCATGCATAGAAACTACAAAAACAAAAATTAATGATGGTACATGAAATTATGTGTTTCTAAATGATATTTTTAGTCTACCATGTACTTTAGTATATTGGAAACTATTTTTAGGTTTCAAATAATAATTAAACAACATGTAACATAGGATATAAAAACGTTGCATAAAACTTAAAAGCATGTAATTAACCCATGACATTATAATTAAATTATTTTAAGAGAATAATTCATACAAATTAAAATATTATATAGTCACGTACCTAATCCAACCTCAACATCTGTGTAATCATCCGTATTCAGTATCTTGATCTTCTTCATCAAACTCGACATATGTATCATCATCCGGTTCTGAAATGATGTTGAAAGGATTGATGATATCAACATCGTCATCAATGTCATTTTTGAGCATATTTTCATCAACATCATCATCAAGAATTGCAATATTGTCTCCTATGCCTGGATCATGATCTTCTCCATCTTCTCCATCTTCTTCATCTGTTGACCCTCCATGATCTTCCGGCTCTGTCTGATCTGTCCAATCATCTTCTTCCTGTAAATGAGTATACTTAATTGTCCTTCCTCTTGGATCATATCTAACAACAAATGACCAATCTCTTTCACCTAGAACATTTGAGTAAAGACCTGCTCACATTGGCTTGGAAAAACATAGTGATCATGTCCTCTTTCAAACACCGTTGTTTTAATCATTGGAAATCCATTGGCATGTTGAATAATAGTTATTTCCTCATCGCGTTCATGCATTCGTAACCTATACCATTTGACATCGAACAAAACTAATTTGAAGGAATTAAAGTCACACTCAAGTATATCGTTTAAATACCCATAGTATCTATTTTCAGATTCTTGGGGATGTCTGTCACTCCTAGAGGAAACATTAGTGACTTGGAATATTGCAGTTATCCCACTATCAAAAATTTTCCTGGTTTCATCCAATTGTTTGATGCGAAATTTACAACCATTGCACCACATAGCCTTGTGGTGTTTCAACTGCAATATGTCATATATGTAAAATATGTATTGTCAATTAATAAATTAACATAAATTTATATAACTTAGAAAGTATATGAAAAATACAGTACACATGTAGTCACATTAATATAATATAAAATAAATGAATAAAATGGGTGAATTTTCTTACCTGTCCATCTTTTAAACCATATGCTAAATCAATTTCCCTCTACGTAACATTGGCATCTCCGTTACGACGATCTTCTCTAACCAATTCAGACAGTCGTTTCCATGATAACCTACCTCCATTATGTTGTTTACATCTTTCAATCCATACATTCATCCAGTCAAGATTATTTGCAATGTATAAATGCAGTGCATCCCACTCTTGAGCAATTGAATAAAAAAAACATAATTCACCAATATTAAATATTAGTTATAACGTCCAATATGCAGGTACTTATAAATATTTATAATTTATGAAATAAATTATATTAATATATTAATCAGTATGATCATATTCACAAAAAATGAAACTTTGTATATATTATTAACATAATTTTTCACAATTATTAATATATTTCCTCTCATTTTTTTCATTCTACCTTGCCCCAACAAATGCTCTTGATATTAAATTTTTTTGATGGAGTTCACATCCCAAATGCGATCCACTACATGCATAGTTGGCGCTACTAATTTAGAAAGATATTGACTAATATACACCATTGATTGATATACCATATATCCCTCCACCATAGAACCCTCGGGACTTGCTCTTTGTCTAACCAATGCCTTCAATGATTTCAAGTGCCTCTCCACCATCCACATTGACCTTGTGTGAACAAGTCCACAAATTTCAATCTCCTCAACTTGGTGTATGAGGTAGTGTTCTTGTGCATTGAAAAATGTTGGAGGTATATACTTTTTCATTTCACACATTAGACGAGGAATTTCTCTCTTCCAATAATTTATATCATCTTCATGGATTTCTTTCAATGACAACCATCTACATGAGATCATGACACAAGAAAATAACATGTTTCAACATAACATAATATAATATATTGCATTACAAGTAAAACATGTGTCATTAAGTACAACAATAATTTGAAAGAACATTTTGCATATAAATCACAACTACTTACCTCATGTATTTTCCAAAATCATATATAACTTGTTTGACGTTGTTGTCAAATTCGTTTGGGAAAGATAGCGGTAGAACATACTATAACAAAAAAATGAATCATTATTTGTTTTGACCAAAGTAGAAAAGAAAAAAATTAAAAAATAAAAGATGTATAAGGCCAATATATATAAATATGTATACCAAAATTATTACCTTAATGAAGGTATGCCAATCATGTGTTTTTACCCCACCAAATTCACCTTTCTTCGTTAAGATATTATTTATGTTTGAAGCAAAACTCGTGGGAAATTTAATTATTTGAATGACCTCTTTTACATCATTGCTTTATTTCTCTGTTAATAACCATGGAACGTTATTTCGGTCTAGTACTCCATCTAATCTATTTGAATATCAGATCACACTTCGCATTGCATGATTGGCTTCTTGAATGTCAGTACAAATTTTGATAATATTTTCTTTGTCCCTCCTACCATCTATGATTTGCCATAACATTTCAGTCACATTCTTCCCGATATGCATTGTATCAAACAAATGAGCTATTTTTAGCTCCTCATAGTAGGGAAAGTTCATGAATTGAGAGAGATAACATTTCATTCCTCATTGAAGCCCATTATTAAAACCTTGATGATGATTGCGGCCTTCATGAAGCATAAAAGAAATCACAAAAATAATTATCAAAGATGGTAAAATAAATTCAATGATTAAAATAAACATTCAAAACATTACATGATCTACGATACATTATGAAATTGAATACCTTGACAATTTCTAGTATATTCCAACCTCCATAGGTGAGGTGTCATTCTTCGTGGTTTTAAACCAATCTCTTCTTTCCCATTGAAAAGATGTTTTTCAGTAGTATGATACCTATGGTTCTTAGGAAGAAGGTGCCTATACTCATCAAACACCATATTTCCTAAACTTTTTTAATGATGATACTTCATCTTAGGGCCACAAACTGGATATGCAAATTTACCCTTTGTTTGACGATATGCAACAAATGGATTAATGTCAATTATACGATGAGATTATTTAAAAATTAAACATGCACCATGATAACATTAAAAAATTATATAGTATTAAAGAGAAATATTAGAATGCTACATACCACAAAAATGTTTTAGTCCAGGGGCATCATGAATTGTCCATAAAAATATTCCACGGAATTTAAATTTCTTCTCCCCGATTAGTTTACATATGTCATACATTGTGATGCCAACCCATAACCTTAGTAGCCCGTCCATAAGAGGATCGATATATACATTCATATCTTTAACCTAATACTTACCTAATTGTTTGAAATTACACATAATTACTATAGGAATGATATCATGTAATATATATAAGTAAATAAATAAACAAAAGATATTATGCAAAAATTGAAACAAATAAAAATGTTACATTCAAAAAATTAATGTAAAACAATACCTGGAACAATCATTGTCAACATTATGTGCTCCCTCTTTATTGACATCCAAGGAGGAATGTTATTTTTGATAACAAAAATAGGCCACACTGATTAAATAGACCTAAGCTCTCCGAATGGATTAACACGATCAGCTGCCAATGAAAGCCTAACATTACGAGGTTCATCTTTGAAATCTACCCATTTTTCCTCAATTTCCCTAAATGTAGATCTATCAGCAGGCATTTGAAGAACACCATATCCACTTTTGTTTCATTCATGGTGATCCATAAATTGTGCTATGATTTCACACCTGAACAATCGTTGTCAACGTGGAATTATGGGAATATGAAGAAGAACCTTTCGAGGCACCCTTTTTGTTACTTGATCAGTTCGATATCTATTGATAAGACATTGCAGACATTCTATTTTCAAAACATGTTGTCCATAATATATAATATGGTTATTAGGACATGCATCTATAGTTTTATAATCCATTCCAATGTCTTTCATAATGGCATGCAAACCTCGATATGTGCGAGGTAAAATATGTGACGATGGTAACAAAAATTCACCTAACAATCTACAACATAACAAATAACTAGTTAATGTAAGAATATTAATCGTAAAAATTGCATTCTTATTTTACACATCAATTAACACTAAAAACAAATAGAAAAAAAATCAACATTTATGTATAATATGAGATGAAACATATTACATACCTTAGGGTCTGTGTTGTACAAGTGTTCGACAAATTATTCATAACCTTTAAGTTCACTAGCAACAATGTAGCGGAGATAAGATTTGCTCTTGATCCTTCATAAAGTCCTTTATTTGCCTTTTCTAATAGAGGTTCATCATAAATACCAGCATTGTCCCCATCCTCATTCGACTGTGAAAACAAATCTTGGATCATTTGATTTGTCCCATCATCTTCTTCCATGGGATCATTAACTTGATTTTTCCCATCATTGTCTTCCATGAGATCCTCATTTGCTTGGTCATGATGTTCCTCGGCTTGTACAACATCATTTCTACTAATACTTGGTGCAATATTCCATGGAAAGTTAGAGGGAAAATCTAACTTTATAATATAAACAATCATGCAAAATTAGGGTATACTATAAAAAACATTCAAACAATATATATATATATATATATATATATATATATATATATATATATATATATATATATATATATA
>JZKD02S0012245.1:674984-685772 GCA_000966675.3 Picea glauca
TGAATATATAGCTAATTACCATGGGACGATATTCATTCGATCCGCCATCAATGTGCCCATATTTCCTACAATGTTTTGTAGTTGTTGCTATTAAAATTCTTACGGGACGTATGAGTGAACATTTTTGGCAAGGGAAATAACATGTACCATCACCCTTTTCACCTGCTTTACTTTTTTACCCACCTCTAACTATATTCAACGGCATTCTTCCGCACCAAAATACCCTTTTGGAACCGCCATTGTTATAGAAATATTGTCGCAACATATTTAAATCGTCAAATATTTATAGGTCAATTTAGGTCACCATTTTCACAATGGCGACGAATGTGACCTAAATATTTCTTTTTTTCACCTATTTATTTTTTATATTTAGGTCACTTTGTTGAAGATGGGAACAATTTTAATGGTGTATTCTTCGCGCTTGCGATGAACATTATAACGGTCAAAAGTTAGCGTCACTCTTGTGACAAAAACAAAAGTTTATCGAAATTGAGACAGTAGTCCACCATCTTGACGATCGTCGCAAAACTGACGATAGTTTGTGTTCGTCGATAGAGTGACAAATACGGGGTGGATTTAGATCAAAATTGAAAAATTGAACTTTTTCTCTTGAATTTTGTGACGAAAGAGTACGTTCGTCGCAAGTAGTCGTCACAATTTTCCCAATATGTAGTAGTGCAGAGAAGTCTCAATGCATTCAAAAGAATAACACACTGAGAGTGAAGACTCCAAGTTTGATTGTTTTAATTATCATGCCTATAACCTACATTTCTAAGGTTGCTACATTAAAAGTACGTGTTGTAGCTGTGACAACAATCCTTAAAATGTTTTGATTCTAGAGATGTACTCATGAATCTCCACTAGGAGATATTCGTGTCTTGTTTCATTTCGTTTGTTTTAGGTGGGTTAACAACAAAGGAAGATGTGTATCCTTCATACTTCAGAGGGAGTCACTTGACTCAGAAGGAGTCAAACTAATTAAGAGAGGAATTATCTTCCTCCTCTTCAACAGTCGAGAGGGAGATAGCCATTGATATATTTGATCCCGTTGATATTACCAGAGACTTTGAAATTGGCCATAAAAGGCATGTATGGGCTTGACAAACTCTGCAAGAGGCTGAAAGACATGCAACTTATTGGAGTGTCGAGAAATAAAAAATGAGACTTGTAGTCATAGGATACTCACAAGCAAAGGGAGTGAACTATGATGAGACATATTGATCCAGTAGCCCGATGCACTCCCATCTGTACTACCATCCATGAGTTGGAAACTACATCAGATAGATGGATTCTTGATGAGTTTGGGGTTTCAACAAGAGTATTGTTGATCCAAACCTATAATATTACATTGTTGGTAATGAGAGCCTGATTTTATGACTTATTCAGGGAGCTGTTTTGTTGAATACAAGCAAGCCTCAACTTCTTATTTCGAGATGAAGGATCTGGGTATGATGCACTACTTATTGGGATAAGAAGTATGACAAAGGACCAATGAGACTTTTCCTAAAATCAAGGAAAATATACAATGGAGATATTAAAATAAGTTCAGTATGACACAATACAAATCCATATCTACACTGATGGTGATAGATTTGATGAAAGAATAAATGATGATGATTCAGGCGAGATTGATCCACATGTGTACCGACAACTGATTGGATGATTAATGTATCTGGTTAAACAATAGACCTGATATATGCTATGAAGCGAATGTGCCTAGTAAATTCATGAGTCAGTCAAGACAGAATCATTGGATAATAGTAAAGCATGTATTGAGATATATACAAGGCATAGTTGGATATGGCCTGAGATATACCTCCAGTGTGAACCCGAGTTTGAAGGGATATGTCGATACAGATTGAGCAAAGAGTATAGTGGATCGGAAGAGCACATCCGATTATTGTTTTACTGTGAAGTTTTCCATGGTTTTCTGGTGCGTTAGGAAACAAATCTCTGTGGCCTTGAGTACCACAGAAGCATAGTATATAGCATTGAGTGTGCAAAGCAGTGTGACTTCACAAGCTTCTGACTGATTTACTTGATCATGAGATGGATTCCATGATGATAAGCAGAGCTGTGTGTAAATCTATTTGAGAACTTGGTGTTTCATAATAGATCAAAACACATTGAGATAAAATATCATTATATCAAAGACATGATGCAGAGGAAAGAAATACACGTGTTGTAGCTTCCTACACATGAGAAAATTGCATACATATTCACAAAATTAGTTTGGTGAAGAATACCTCCCTAGTTGAGAGGGAGTGTTGATGACTACACACAAGAAAAAATTCGAAGTACTTACGTGTGAGACTTGGCCTGATGAAGAATGTCTCCCTAGCTGAGAGGGAGTGTTGATGATTACAACTGCATGAGTAATTCTCCAAGACATAGACTGATTGATTCGACTTGCGAGAGAGCCCCTGAGATGGGTGTGTGGTTCCTATCTGAGGCAGAGATGGAACGTAGAGATGACCTCCTCCTTACAAAGAGTTGAGAATAAATTCAGATGATTCTCCTATGTAACACATTGAGAAAGGAGATCTGCTGAGTTGGACGTTCATGTGGCTGAACATAAGCTGAACGTGTGAATTCACATGAGCTGGGTACATCTTTTTGAGATAGAAATGAAGATGATGTATTAGCCTCCTCTGAGAAGAGAGTTGAGATGATGAACTCCATATGACTCTCATGTGTAATGTTGTGGAAAAGAATATACATTGAGTGGACGTGCCTGTGGACGAGCACAGGTGAACGCGACCCTAGTGGCTGAGCACTAGTGAGTGTGGTTCTCTTGTGAGACGCAGTAAGATAGATTTATGGACATCTCCATGGATGTGCCCCTAGTCGTTGAGCACTAGTGGGTGTATGATATCCCTTGCTATATTATTCAATATTCATACTTACCTATAACCCTAATTTTTATGTAAAGGGAACAGGTTGGCCCCACCTTAATGTAAAATATAATTAATATAAAAGATAATTAATATGGTAATTATTAATTGTATTTTGAGTTGTTGAGGTCGGCCCTATTGTGCCAATAGACACATCATTTGATGTGACAAGTCTTATATAAATAAAGGTGAATCCCCATTGAGGAAACACACTTATCATTGTGTCATCTCATGATTTCAGAAGTTGTGTTCTGAAACTATGAGAATTACAACACCCTCTTGTATGCTAGGTTTGGTGATGGTGTGGGAGGTCTTTCTCTTCAGGAATATAACAAAGGATTGGTTCGGTTTTCTTCCCTTGTTGAGAAGGGTTTCCCAGGATACTTCTTGTGTTCTTGTGCATGGTTATTCTTCTTATGATATTGGTTTGTTGCAGTAGTTATGGTTCAAGTAATAGTTAAACAAAAAATTTAAAGAGGATATATGAGCCATAGCTCATTGAAAACTTAACATGTTGATCACTTGAAATTCGTCAAAACATAAAAAATAGTATAGATGTTGGTCACATAAACCATATCGACGAAGATAGCTTGTATCTAAAAATATCATTCAAACTTGTCCGATATTACTTTCAAAGTTTAGAACTTGGTTAAGTTTCAATCGAAATGCCCAACTGCAAGACTGTATCGACGTAGATGAATTGAAATTTGTCGAAAAAGAGAGATACGTATTAGAGGGAAAGACTCTAACTTTGTCGACATGGGTTACGGTATATCAGAGTTCAACATATAAACTCTGGCGATACCAATGCAGAAGTATCGGTTTAGATGGTCTAAACTCTCCTGGCATTACTTGCGAGCATTCAAAATTTGGCTAAGTGTATATCAAGGGTGCTATCATAGGTTTGAACCTGGTCAAGTATCATGGAGTTTTTGTCCATGTTCAAGTATATTAGAGGCTTGGGCTTGGATTTAGACTATCATTTAAAATTCCATTGTGGAGAATTGAATGGGAAGGGAGAAGATGAGGTCTGGTTAGGTTAGGTTAAGTTTCTCAGGCCAAAGCCACCAAGAGATTAGGGACATTGAAGAGAAGGGGAAGAGGCGCCAAGAAAGACCACGGTGCTTGGGTTCTCTGAGGATTAGGGAGAGATCATGGAGGCAACTTTGTTTGGATCGAGGGTTAGGGGTTCTATGTTCGGTGCCACCAAGTAGTTGGGGTTCTCGATAGTTAGGGCGTGAGAAAAATAGTAGAGGCATGACGAAAGGGGCCGATACGAATAGGGTAAGTCATGGAAGAGTATAATGGGCGATGTATTTAAGGCGACCCGCTTTCTTTAGTGCCAACCTCATATTTAAACAAAGAAATGGCGTGGAAAAATAAAATGGAGCCTTCCTGGCACTTGAGCTTGACACGTGGACAATGAGGGTTTGAAGACAAGTGAGCTCCTTTTCTGCGAGGTTCTTTTCCTCAAGTGTGCTCCAATGCTTTGTCTCGGTGACAATCCACGCCGACACACAAAGTGGGACTCATCAACTTCATAACAATCAATGTATTGGAGTTGGTCAGAATTGTGCTTATGTGTCAACGATGATCATATAATCCACGTCGACACATAAGTAAGGTTTATCAAATTCGCGGCAGTTATGTGTATCAGATTTGATCGAAACTTCGCCGATATGCCAGTGACACAAATGTTATGGTCGTCGATACACTTAAAACTCAGATTTGAAAATTCGCTAAGTGTTGGTGCTTTTTTATGTTGGAGGAGAAACTATCAAGTTGTTGATATTGGCTGTATTGGTGAGGAAAACATTAACTCGCTGATATAGCCAGAATCAATGATTTGCAAGTCAGAAGAACTCTAAGTGAAAGTTCAAGAAAATCCCAATGAATATCCCGAGGATAGTTTAGCTTCTCAACAAGTCAAGAGAGTCTTAAGACGAGAACAAGAAGTTCCTTATTTCTCAAGAGAAATTGACTCTTTGAGCAATGAGGCAAGAAAAAGGGAAGGTGTTGGTGCCTGGCACAACAAGTTGTCACAAGTCAAAAAACTTAGCAATTGGAAGAGAATGAATCAAAATATGAAAGGATTCCTAAAAAACTGGGAAGGAAATCTTACAAACAACATAGGGAAGAAGCAACAAATAAAGAAAAATAAATATAGGATTGCATTATTCCATAGTGAGTATGTTGGGAAGAATCAATAAGCATATAATCACAAAAAGTCCAAGAATGCAAAAATGAACCACCACGTTGATGTTGCTCCAAACTGATCATAGTCAACCAAACATCATGCCCACTCTGCGCCCACATGCTATAATGACCCAAAGTATCACATCCACTATCAAGGATCATTCCCATCCAATGTATCCCCACTCTAAGATCAAACATCATAGAGAAGTTTATGTGGTCACCAATTGATAGGGAATCCCTTACACCTAGTCTCCAAGTATCAAAGGGAAATTCCCCAATACTCCTAATCCTCCTATAAGTAAACTCTGGAAATTCAAATTCAATTCTCTCCTCTCTAATAGTGGATGAGCTGTCAAATAATGTGATCCTAGGGTCCCAAAATAATCCTAGAAAGATACCACCATGCTGATGCTACACCACTATGATCATCACCGTCGGACCAACGTGTCCAGTCCACATCCTCCTCTCCTGGAACCCCAAGATAATGTCCCCAAAGGAAATGAAGCCATCATCCTGAATCCTCTCATGTGAAAGTGTCTGACTAAAGTCTAATCCTAGAAGTCCATGGCTGGCCTCTAAAAAATAAAGCAGACCAATCACTGCCACGACTCTGTTGACCATCATCTGATTCAATCCATCACTCAGATGAATTCCCGGATCCCACCACTAAATATGAATTCCACCTCTCCTAATACCTGTTAACTACTATTGCACCATACTGGTAACCATCAAAGTCAAAATGATCCAAGTCCCAGGGATGCCATCATTTGGTGGAATCCTAGTACTAGGAATCAACTCTGTTCATGTTGACCTTTTTGGCTCCTGCCAAACTGTACCAGAAAATCTGCTATCTCGATCATCATCAATGTACTCGAGTAGTCTATGGAGTCTAAATATCTCCCTGGAAAGAAACCTTGTCACCAGTGGTGTCTCATACTCATACAAGTACCCAAAATGCCCCGTCGAAGGTGGATCATACATAGCCCTCATAATCATCTCTCTAAGTGGGGGCTCAGGGGCTACAAGTGTGAAACCTCTATAGTGGGTAATTCCATCCACTATTCTATCAGCTGGAATCTTTGCGAATTGAACCAATACAATCTGGATCTCCTCCGGTGTCCTGACCACATATTCCAAACAAAAGAACTCTGACATGGCGATAATCATTCATGTCTCATCTGACTGACTTAGGTGAGTCCTCCACGTCTTGGTGAATATGTTGTTGGCATCAGAAAATGGAATTAGATTCCACTGCCACTTTCTGTAAGACTAGAAAGTGTCAGGTGCTTTGTTCAACCCCAATGGTATGACCGAGGACTCAAAGTAACATCAGAGAGTGATCCTGAGGGTATCCTTCTCTCTATCCCTGCTATGGTGATATCCCAATTGAAGATCAATCTCGAAGGAATATTCCTCTCCATGAAGCTCGTCCATCCACTAATCGATCCTGGGTGAGACAAACTCAATTATATGTCCAAAGTATCTGTCTGGAGGTCTCCCTTGGGTAAAATGTCCCAAAAACCCACTGCATACCATCGTACACCACTGTATGATGTTGTATACCACTGCACACCAATGTATCATCATGTACCACCATGTATACTATATGCGCCACTGTATCAATCACTCTACGACTATAAACTAAACCTGGATCCGAGAGTGATGTATCCACATCTTTCCTATACATAATCCCCCAAACCACTGGTGCATATACTTCATTGTTGGTTGGTCCACAAGAAGTTTTTTCAACTACCTCCTCTATAGTTAAGTCTTGAGCCAATAGAAACGGCTCATGATCCCTGCAATGCAAAACATGAGCATAGTGAAAACCCTATGTGTCCAAACTCTCCTCATACACCTGCAACCTTTAACATTCTTTGTTTGGAATCGTCACAAGAGGTCCCTCCCTCTGATCATGAGTGCCACTCATTCCCTCATGTGTCACTGCCACCAAAGATGATGGAGTCTCTGCTACTGTCAATGATGAGGAGTGTGCCAGACTAAGTTGGTGATAAAGCTCCTCAATCTCCCTTTCCTTGTCTTCAACGAACTTAAGAGAAAGGTCCATATCCATGAACAATTGCAAGTAATCATATTTCATATGTTCTAGTGTGTCCTTGATGATGCGTAATTGAGCACTAGTGATCCCATCTGCAACTCCTTTTAGTTTCTCATCCATATGAGCTTTCCACATAAGATCTTTAGTAAATTTATGAGTACCATTTTCCCTTGTCAACACCTGTAGAATTTGCTCCTCCTTGACCAATAATTGGTCCTCCAAACCCCATCGAGGTGCAATCATGTCCTCCTCATCATCGTCATCATAAATGAGATATGGTGTTGAATCCTCATCATGCGTAGGTGCCATCATGCTTGAACTACCTTCATAATAAGTATCATGCATAGTGAAAGATGTTGGATCCCCAAAATCGACTGATTGGAACATATGGTCATCATCAAGGGTTGAATCCTCATCTTCCGCTAATTCATCAGAGGTATACCCATCCAACACACTAGTGTCATCGACCTCATTGGTTAGCTCTGATGTTGTATCATAATTTGTTGTTTGGTCCTCTTCTATGTACACATCCTCCTTAAGGCTAGATGCATGCTCCTCCAAAAGGTCAATATGAGGTTCCGCTAAACCTTCCTCACAAAGTGAGGTCTTTGATTCACCAACTTCTTCATATTTGAACCCCTTTTTCTTCTTCTTCTTAAACTTGAGATTTTCTAACAATGTTGTGAAATTCTTTTGATAATTCTCTAGACCTTTTTGGTAGGATTGTAATAATTTTATCATGATTTCTTGATTTGTCTTCGTACTATAAAATTCCCTCAATGTATGCACACGATATGATTTCCTTCCCAATGTTTCCCTCACTGTAAATTGCGCGGCTTTTTTCGGAAAACCCTGAAACATTGTTGAAATTAAAATGTTGATAACTTTACTTCTTGGACTCTGTTTTGGCCGATTTATTTTTTAAAATTGGGTATTTTCCCGAGAGGAATTCAAATATCCAATTTGCTTTTCCAAATTCTGCTCATAAGTTTCATATATGAACCTGAAGTGCGTCACCCTCTTTTTGTTTCCTAAAAAATCTACAAAAGACCCCAAAAATGTTTCCCTTCTTTGGCGAAGGAAAGTGCTCTGATGCAATCATAGACTAGCAAGATCACCATGTCTGATACCAATGTAATATCCCCAATAGAATGGTATGGGATACTATGTTCTCCTGTGCAACAAATGTTCTTGATTCTCTAATCTGGTTGATAAATTTTCACAAGCAATTTGCATGCATTCTACTAATAGACATTTTGTCAAACATATTGCATGTCATACAATACACCAAAAATAGAAGAGACAATAGGTGGTATTTTATTATGAATGAAGATTTGAATACAATGATCCAAAGGATGTTATGGAAACTACAATACATCAATGGAAAACACACAATACAAGCCAAAAACCTGGAATCATGTCGTGGCCCCTCAACATATGATGTCCAACCCTCAAAGTGCCACAACCTCTCCAAGTAGATCACTACAACCCAAAACTGAAAACAAACCCAAGATGAAGCTCCAATGAAGATCATGGATGGATCCTCCTCCTTGTCTAGCTAGGGTGGATATTGCACCACCGAAACAAGACCAACAATGGAATGGTTTTACCAAAAACCCCAATGAAAACACCAGCTCCAAGAGCACCATACAAGAGGTTAATAAAATCATGATCCCAAAGTGAGGCTCTACCCCTCATTTTATCATGTTTTCATGCCTTCTAGAACTTCTCCCTTTTTGACCAAATCAAATGTAACTTCTAGAATTTCCCCTTTTTGACTAAATCAAATATAACCCTTATTCCCCCTCCAATTTTCACTTTAAAATTAAAAGTCACTTTATTAATGGTTAAATAACTTATTAATCTAAAGTTATTTTACTTCCCTAATGTCACTTTAAAAACATAACGTATCCTAAATAAGTGACATTAAATGAGCCTCGTTTTTCTCCACTGACAAGCTAGGGAAGTCCCTTCTACTACAAAGAAGGGGAACCCAAAAATGGGGACATGATGGGAAGTCCCTTCTACTACAAAGAAGGGAAGCCCAAAAATGGAGACATGACAAAATCACCAAATACCTTTGTGTGTGTGTGTGTGTGTGTGTGTTGATTGTCATAATGACACAATGTTCATCTCCAAGATAGTTGGGTGAAAAATAATTGTGAAGGATGCTAACCATTTCCATGATCTTAATATTGGGATCTCGTCTTGTGGGGATCATTGGTAGTCATTTTGAAATTATTGGCACAAACAAGTTTAGAAAAAAATATTTTCAATGTTACAAAATTACATCAGTAGTCGATAACTAGGTATCATTTTTCATTTAGTGTTCACTTGGAGCTCTAAAATTCGACAATTTATAATGCAAAAATTTTAGGTAAAATTGAGTTGCATTTGTTAAACATTGTGCAAAGCATTGCAATAGATGATATTATTATATCTAGTCAAGAATCTAAAATTCTTTCGTTGTTCACATGTGCATAACACATCATGTTAGGTGTTCTTAACAAATTATCCAACATAAAACAATAACATATTCTCCTCCACTCATGAACCCTAGCTGCAATATTTATTTTGGCCAACAAAGTATTTCAAGTGAGTAAGTAGGTAAATGCTAAAAAATAGGGCTTCAATAACTTGTTTCTCTGGTTATATTTTCATAGTATGCTTGACATATAAAGCCTGGTAAGAAGCCTATTTTTCATTGATTAGCCATCAAAATTGTTATTGTTATGTGGTCATATGCCCATATTCTCAAAATAAGTGGAGCATACAAGGATACTCATCTTAGGACCAAAGTTCATTGTTGAATAGACGATTTTGGATTAGCTAATTATGCTCCTTGGATAAAATTTTCATATCCATTTCAATGGGGAGAACCCATTTTCGATGTAGAACAAACTTTTGCAATGATTGTTGCAATTTTTATGTTACTTGTTGAATACAATTGTGCATTCTATATCAATAGTTACTGATTTGATAAGCATCATGATCTCAAAATGAGAACTCTAGCCTTAAAAACCTATATTCTTAGGTCAAATTACCAAAACAAACCCTCGATTCGAAAAGTAGTGCCCTTGGAATCACCATTTTTTAAGGTTAAGACTATAACCTTTTGAAACCATGACCTTAAAAACTTGTAATGTTCCTACGAAAAACCTTATAATCAACCCCAAATTGAGAAGTGGTAATACCAGGAGAAACCTTATTTTTGGATTAAGACTGCAGCTTGGTTGAAACCATGGCCTTAACAATGAGTCCCATTACAACCAAAATATTAAAATCAACCCTTGAATCGAAAATACCACTACTAACATCACCTCTTTTTTGGGGGTTAAACTACAACTTATTTGAAAGCATGGCCCTAACAATTTGTATTGTTGCATCCAAAATATTAAAATCAACATCTGAATCAAAAAAACGATGCTACAAATGGTACCCACCCTTTTTGGGGGGTAAAATCACAACTTGTTTGGAACCATGGCTTCGACAATCAGTATCACTGTGACCAAAATCATAAAATCAACCTCTGAATCGAGGGAGGCGTGGTTGGGGGGTGGACAAACAATTTCTAAAATTGTGCACCCCCCCCACCCCCAACTCCATTCGTCTCTCTCTCTCTCTCTCTCTCTCTCTCTC
>JZKD02S0012245.1:685822-708339 GCA_000966675.3 Picea glauca
TCTCTCTCTCTCTCTCTCTCTCTCTCTCTCTCTCTCTCTCTCTCTCTCTCTCTCTCTCTCTCTCTCTCTCTCTCTCTCTCTATATATATATATATATATATATATATATATATAAAGTGAGTCTGTGTTTAGTTTTATTTATTTTTTGTTCATGGCATAAAGCTTCGACAAATATTCAAGGGTTTTGGCACCAATATTTGCAATGTTTCAAGTGTTTTTTACTTTTTATGTTTCATAAGCTCTCTATGATCAAGATTTTCTATTTTTTTTGGTTTAGAGGTTATATATTGCATTGGAAAAATTATATTGATTCTAAAAGGGATTCAAGAACTTGTGTTTTAGATTTCAAGACACAATTTTGACTCCCTATGTGGTTGAAATTCCCTCGTGAAGTTGAATTGAGAAAAAACTATTTTTTGGACAAATCTTATTTGAGATTGAGAAAACGAGACCATAGGTGGATTCTACACAATTTGTTTTTGTTTGTTAGAAATGTGCCCATAACCCACGGGGCCAACATTTTTAACCAATGGCTAAGAAACCACAACTCAGGGGCATCTAAGCGGTCAAAATCACTTTGGGATCGCACTCGGCCTAGGCCATACCAACCCTTAACATGGCTATATTTTTGGGTGTCTCCTCTCAACTAAAATCACCGTAAGGGTATTGAACTCAGGTCTCCTATCAAACAAAACCCACACCTTAACCAAATGAGCTAGCGGGAATTGATGAATCTACACGAAAAAATACTTGAGGGGATGTTTTTCATTTTTCTAGATTTGGTTGTTTTAGCCTCCAAATTTCAATAATAGGTTTCTTACTATTTTTGGAAATTTCTCTTTTTGACAAATCTTTTTTCCTTCAAAGTTTTCATATTTTGGAAACTGGTCTTTTCAACAAATCTTTGTTTCTAGGAAGTTTCCAGTTTTGAAAATTTATGTTTTGGAAATTTATATTTTTGGAGATATTTATCTCTATAAACTTTCATTTTTTCATTGTAAAAATTTGGAGGTTTATAACTTTTTCATACAATGTTAATTTGAGGTGAATTGGTGATTGATTTTGGTTAGTTGTTTGCATACTTTGGTTTGGAGAAATAAGATTTGGCAGATTATTATTTCTTGTGATTAATTTTTGTGTTTTGTCATAATTACTTTCAAACTTATGGTGATTAGTCAATGGTGACATCCAAAAGCCTACATATGTTAAAAGATTAGTTCTTTGGGAAGAACAATGTGAACAAACCAAAATATTCATTGGACAAATACTATCAAATGGCCTCCGAGTATGTATTGAAACTTTATGTTCTAATGTTGGTTATCCATTTGATGGTGGACTTGGTCATAGTTCACTCTCTTTTATTGATTAATTGTGGCATCAGTCTCCATGGACATATTTTTTATGGCAACTTTTAATTGGTGCTTTGTTTGGCACATGTGCATTTTATGATGAGAAACCCATTTTGTTGCATGTGGTGTTTAGAGAACTTATTGAGCCTATTGATTATTGTGACATCATGGTCATGTCCTTACTTTGCGTGAATGGAGCATTCTTTCTTATCTTCGACGCTTACAACTTCATTTGATCACTTTCAGTGTTAGTGTGTTTTTTTGTCATGTCCATGTTTTTTGGGGACACTATGCTTTGAACATGGTGGTATTTATGTTCCCACTTTGATCATTCATGCATATATTACACTTGGATTCCAGTTCCTTATATTTGCTTCATTGATTTCAAAGAGGATTGTGTAAAGGTGTTATTTGGAGATTATAGTTTTTCTAATAAACTATTTTCTTGTTTTGTTGGTTTCAAAGAGTTTTGTGTGAAGCTTCTAGAAATACACACTTTTGCAAATTGACTCCATTTTGAGCTTGGTTGCACCTTATAATGGGTAGGTTGATGTTATTAGTATTGGTCCTTGATGGAAGCGAAGTTTTTCCACATCCACAACTTACTAAGAATTTGATTTCCATAAGTGTTGTTCATTGTCCCATCTAGCGACTTTTCCTTGAAGGAAGCGAAGTTCATCTATCCTTGTTATTTATTAGGGGTGATTAAATTTGGCATAAAGAGGGGTTGTTATTGTAATTTCGTCTTCCCATGCATACTTTCTTGTTGCCATAATCAACGTTAAATGGGAATGTTAAAATATGTTGTAAAGTTGTTTAGTAGCTACATTTGATTATGTACTTAGTGTTATTAATATGGATTGTATAACATTTGAGGTCATCATTGGCATGACATTAATGTACATGTAATAACACATTATTAGACTTAAGAGGGCCCATTAAATGACAAACTATGGGCTTTATGGATAACCCTATGCGGTTCTTGTTAGGTAGTTAAGAAACACCTTATTTCTTAATATACGAAACAATGTGTTTTTTTAAAATGAAAAGTATTTTTTGTATTAGAAAGAGTCATAACCTAATTGGTCAACATTTTAATAAAAATATAGAAAGAGTAGGTCTTGGCCTGCTACCGAAATTTCAAATCTAGATTTTGAAGAGAAAAATTCCAATCAACTTGACCAAAAACTAATTATCCTAATATGGTGAGTATGTTATCGTACATACCGACCCCAAATTAACAAAACATTGCAATACATTCAAGAATAATCAGATATTTAAAACGTTGTCCCATAGAGAACCCCTTCTTGCAGATGGAAGTCCTTAGAAAAATTCATCTCAATGCTCCTTATTTCTAGATGAGCTACAAGGTTTTAATTTGCTACCACGACTTCTAGATTCCTCTTGATAGAATCGATTGGCACACTCTGATACCAATTGATGGTGATACACCAGGTTAGTTTCCCATAGGTGTAGAGTTATAAGTAAACATTTTTGCAACTTCAATATCGAGCTTCTCTCGAACTCTTTCCACAGGCCCAAAATCCTCTTTTAAACAAAGTTTTGTAATGATTTGTTCTCGCACCTAAACTCCAGGCGCTAATATCTCCTTTAAGTCCACATGACCAGTGGCTGTGACCGATGCTTATTCACTTGAGCGCTTAAACCTTGGCGCTAACTACTAGTGCTCTCATTCCATGTGACCATAGTCTATGACCATAAGATTTATTTCCATAAACCACTTCAAGGAAGGTGACCCTTGAATTAAACTCCGAATAATTTTTCGATACACATTCAACCTTGGTCGTATATCTCATCTCCCAATCGACGGTTGGATATAACTGTGTCGTGGGATCATTGAACTTCAGTTCACCACCAATTTGTTTTGATGATTGACGATGGATCTTCTAGTTCTATTGCGCCACTTGTTCTAATGGTCGTTGATCTATTCTCTTCAATGGATGACTGCCACGTATAGCGGTTCTAGGATGTTAGGACTTCACTCCCTTTTCAACAACTCAAAACTCCCAAAGGTCGCGGTTCGCAATGAGCTGGACCGTTGATCCTGCTGGTGATCAACGGTCACGATATCTTCTTATACAATATTCATTCAATGATGGATCATTATCGATATAGTTCATAGATCTAAAATGGACCATGTATTCTACTTTAATTATATTTCAACTCATGACGTGGGCCACCACATAAATTTGATCAATTCAGAACCTTACTTCCACGTGTCATCCCCTGAGTTGGCTCTAACATTAGCCTAAGGTATCTCGGTCTTGACGAGGGATGTCGATCAACATGCTCAAGATATAATATTTTTCTTCAAAGGTTTTCCACAGAAACCATGTATTGTGGGACCTAGTCTCCACATGTCACCTGTTTACTAGGCTTCCACATGTCACTTCATTTCATGGCTTTCACATGCACCATCTTCCAAATGGAATTTAATACATGTCATCTTCTGTATGGACCACATGTCACTCCCTTAGTGGAGTTCCTTACGTCAGCATGATGTTCTTCATCATCGAGACCTCGTGACTTTTAGGCTCTCCAATACCTTAAAATCTTTGTTTCCTGCGGTCCGCTATAACGAGAACCATTGATTTGGTGGCTTGTCCTAGATCTAATCTAAGCCATTGATCTCATCCTTCATAATGAGAACCGTTGATCTAGATGTGGATCAAACAGTCACGGTTCTCTCTTAACTTCCTCATGTCTTCTAACTCCTGATACACTATCGTTCGTCGATCTAACTCTAGATTTGACGGGAAGATCTGTTCCCATCACCGAATTGTCGAGACTTCTACATTTTCCTTCTAACTCTAATCCAACTATCAAGACTTAACTGTGGGGTGATCCTACGGTTATAAATGATCCTTTGTTCACAATATAGGTTGATGTGATTTAGATTGTTTATCCTTCCAGTGATCAACGATCAACGAGTACTGTAGTTTTTGTTGTGCACCAAATCTGCAAAAAACACTCTGATAGAGTCCAATTCTGCACTTCAATCACACCAAATATCAATGCAATAAGAATATATCTAAATATCACATCGACATAGAGAGACAATAAAACACACATAGATTCTATTAATGGATCTGTACACAATTATACAAAGCCTCCTCTCCTTTTTGGTCTGATTTACATTTATTTGGCCTCTATTCATCCTTTTGGACACACTCAACATCTTACACACTCAATTCCCATTTTTCACTCTATCTCTACATATGCCTCTCTTAATTAATCTATTAATGTCTGAAGGCTTACAAAATATACAGCACAAGGTTGAAACCTGAATTTGTTTAAGATCCTACTTAGATTCCACAAAATTTCCAAGGATATATCAGATCCACAATATCCTCAAGAGGTCACTCTAGGATCTATTCTAGAACTCACAACTCTCAAGATACAATATCATAGGCATATTCACTTACATTTAACCAAACTCGGTTAAACAAACCTTATCCTATGCATTCCTTCTAGAATTTCAATAAAACATAGGAAATTACAATAATAACAAGTTAGGGAACCGACTTCCTTGGAAAATTCATAGACCCCCAGGGTCTGTTCAACAAGGTATATTTTGGAGGAAAAAATTCTCCAACATCACCTATCCTCTTTAACCACTTGATACCCAAACATAATCATTGCGTTGGTTGTAGGAGGAGGTTTTTACAGAGGTCCCTCTCTGGGCAAGATAAATGTTTTTTCAAGACTATCAAACCTGGTAGCCACCAAGTTCCACTTTTCGTCCATTGCCTAATCCTGTGCTTCTTGAGATTGCATGAAGTTCCACCATTCTTTATCCATCTCCCTAAAAGTTTGAATCTACACAGTAATGTCAATCACATTCCTATCCTTCTCATGCCTCCACCAAAACGTTCTCCTCCTACACTAGTGCCAATTACTCCACTATAAGGTTTCTTTGTGCACCTTTTGTCATGCCTCTGCCCCGCTTTTCTCGTAAGTGCTAATTTGTCGTCGAAGGTCCACTAGCTCACAAATCACACATCACACATCTTCTATCATGGAAATGATCCATACTAAGAGATATATATAATTCTACCTCGAGCAACATGCCTATCTTTCGAAATGATGATCCTCCCCACCACATTAAGGAGAGAGATCCCTTAGGCCTGTACCGACACAAAATGGTTTTCAATAGATATGAAGGGTGCCACAAGAGCCAAATGATCCCACATGAATCTATAACCCAATGTAAGTGCTTCCACATAATTATTTAATGGTTGTCAAAAGGGTTCATGGGATTGAAGGTGGCCATAACTTCCCATCCCGACCTCCTTGAATATACTTCCACATGTCCACTACAGTTGGAATTTACTATTCTTGCAATTAATTCATGGGAGCAGTGAGTGGGTTGCTACCCCCCTATTACACTTAGCGACCCTCGTTCTGGGTGAGCTCCTATGTTGGCTAGATAATTCACCCTTTTATTGAGAGTTCACAGAACTTGGAAGTAAGAGATGGATTCAAATTGCTTCACCAAGCATAGAATTCTGAGTTATTCTTTTTAATCCAATTGAATGACGGACAAAGACATTATGAAGAAATCAAATAATGATGGAGGATTCTCCAACCACTATAATATGCTTGACTCTACATGCCTTCGATCTCCATTGTCATTGGAATATTTCTAAGGCTTATGCTTCATTATTCATTGTGATCCCTAAGCCCCAGCTGAAGTCACATTCCTCATTTCTGTTGAATTTTCATCTAAAGCAATTAACTAGATTAGTGTTATTTTACTTTTAAACTATTAGCACAATAACTGCATATAAAGGATCAATGAAAGAATAACATCCAAAAAATACACAAGATTTATCCTGGGAAAACCCTCTAGGGGAAAAACCCAATGAACTTCCTCAATATAGATTCAACAACCGAGAACAATGCCTCTCTCCAAGAGAAAACTAAAAAAGAAGAAGATCCTTCTCATACCCTTGACTAGGGAAGAGTAGCGCACCACATAACCAAGATATACCCAAGAAATATACCAAGATCCTCCACAACGTCACCTCCTAGTTGTTGAAATATTGAAACATTGAAGAATATTCTAATTATAATAGAGTTATTATCTTATAGATCAAATCCCATTTTGTGGATTGATCATGTCAAGTCTTATATAATACCAAATCCCCTTTTTTGGACTGGTCAACCATATTTATATGGTGGTATTTGATAATTCATCCCCTAGGGTTTATAAAGTGGTTTTAACCACTATTGGAAGAAGTCGACCCTACATGGTGAAGAGAGATAACCCTAGCGCCTCCTCAACTAGTATTTATAAGTGAGGAGGGTGCCTCATTTGTTTACTCACTCATCCACACTTCTAGTGCACATATTTTGAAGGAAGTTGCAGTTGCAAGGAGAAGAGAGGCACATGCTCAGTCTTAGGTTATTATTGGTGGTTTGGTATTTAGTCTTGGCACTGTATTGACAATCTATTATTGAGGATTTTTTTGTTGGGTTTTCTCCCCCATGAGGGTTTCCGAGGATAAAATGTTGTGTACCTTGTGATTGTGTTTCTTTCAATGATCCTACTTATGTTTTTATTCTCTAGTAAATTGAAAAGAACTTAATAACAACTCTAAATTTAACATGGTATCTGAGCTTGACTGAATAGAGCACCTTTCACTGGGTATCCAAAAATGTCACTGTTGGCGTACAAGGAAATTAGGGATTTTTATTAGAAAGGAATTTATGACCAAAAACCATCTAGGGAAATGATCCCTACCCTAGCATATCATTTGGTAGCTTGAGTGAACCTTTCCAGTGGCCGGAACCTATGAAAAGTCAAACCCTAGTTTTGAATGGTACCTGAAAACCAGGAAACTAGAACCAATACTAGAAGTACCAGTATAGATTTTCATAGGTCAAGTTTCATGGGGTAAAACTTGAAATTTTTGAAATCATACAACTCCAGCCTACTCGCCTCAACCCAGTGCATCTCTTGGTAATTTCATATTCATTTTCTGAGCACTTTCATTTTCTAGTCATTTCTTAGCTCTAGGTCAAGATGTCTGCAAGCACCAAGCTTGTTGACAAGTTAGAAGGTGTGGAAAAATTTTGTGCTTGGAAGTACATAATTGGAATCATTCTAGAGGAGAAGAACCTGGAAAAATTCATAAAAGAAAATGTACCAGAACATGAAGAAGTTGCAACCAAAGCAAAGTACAAGAAGGATATGGTTTGGGCCAAAAGAATAAGTATAGATTCCATTAAAGATCACTTGATACCTCAATTTTATTCTAAGAATACTCCAAAATATATGATTGATTACCTAACTATAATGTATGAAGGAAATAACATCAACCAGAATATGAACTTTATAACCCAACTCAAAAATACAAAGATGCAGAAAGGAGAAACAATTCAAGACTATTTCTCTAGGGTTACTAATTTGAAAGAACAACTAGAAGCAATTGGAGACAACTTGGATGAATTCAAAGTCATCATGACAACTCTTAATGGTCTCACAAGACCTTGGGATGCCTTCATCCAAACAATTTGTGCAAGAAAAGAGAAACTCCAATTTGACAGTCTATGGGAAGAATGTGTTCAAGAAGAAGCAAGAGTGGCCAATCGAGAAGTTGTACTATTAAGGGATGAAGACAAAGCCCTAGTTTCTCATGCTAAAGGAGGAAAGAAAATGTCTCATTTCCAAAATGAGACCCACCTTCATAAATAATCTCACTCCCCAAATAGATTCACCCATTTCCATAAAGAATCTCACCCTCCAAGGAGATTCCAGAAATATCATAAGGGTAAAAGAAAAGAAAAAGATTTCTCCTCTTATAAATGTTATCATTGTGATAAGATGGGACACATTGATAAGAATTGTCCTGCCAAAAGGGAAGAATACAAGAAGATAAATAAAAAAATACATCATGCCCATGCAGTTGAAGATGGTGAGCCACCCACAAAGTTGACTAAAGAAGAGATTGAAGATTATGTTTTATTTTCCACCCTCTTAGGATCTGTGACACCTGGAGAGGATATTTGGTTCATAAACAATGGTGCCTCTAAGCATATGACATTTTAGAGAGACATTCTCTCTAGCCTTACAAAAAAGGACTTTCCCCAGAACGTTTCACTTGGAGATGATTATCAATATCCTATCAAAGGAATGGGAGAATCCACCTACAAACTTTATTCAGGGACTTCGATGATAATGAAGTATGTAATTTATGTACCAGGTTTGACAAAGAACTCACTTTCTATCTCAGCTTTAGATAAGAAAGGTTTGAGGGTTGCATTCATAGATGGTGAAGTTATTATGTGGCTTAAAGGAAAAACCATAGAAGATGCAATTGTTATTGGAACAAAAGAAGGTGGTTTGTATAAGTTAAAAGGTCATTCAGATGCAACCTTGACTCACTCCACTGAGAGTCCTTGTGAACTTTGGCATAGAAGACTAGCTCACATCAACTACAAATCCTTACCATATGTAAGCAAGGTTGTTACAGGTTTACCAGAATTAAAGGTTGATCATGAAGGTGTATGCAAGGGATGTGCACAAGGAAAGAACATAAAGAATCCTTTCCCAAAGAGAGACAATAAAGAAGAAGGAATATTGGAGCTCATCCACTCAAATGTATGTGGTCCAATGCCATCAAAATCTATAAGTAGGTATGTATACTATGTATCATTTATTGATGATTACTCTCGTAAGACCTGGGTTTATTTCTTGAAATCAAAATATGAAGTACTCGAAAAGTTAAAGGAATTCAAAGCCTTGGTAGAAAACCTTTCTGAAAGAAAAATCAAGATATTCAGGTCATATAATTGAGGAGAGTACACCTCAAATGAATTTGGAATACTTTGCAGAGATGTCGGGATTAAGAGGGATCTCACCACTCCCTATAATCCTTAACAAAATAGTGTAGCAGAAATAAATAATAAAAAAATAATGGAAGCAACGAAGACTATGATCCACGATTAAGATCTTCCAATGCAATTATGGGTTGAAGCAGCAAGAACAACACTTTATTTCCAAAACAAATTATCCAATAATGCACTTGGATTCAAAACCCATGAAGAAATGTTCTCCAGAAAGAAGCCAGAAGTAAGCCATCTAAAAATATTTGGTTGTCCATTGTTTGTACACATTCCAAAAAAAAGGATAACTAAGTTGGACCCTTCAGGAAAGAAGGGAATATTTTTTGGATACTGTGAGGTCTCTAAGGCCTTCAGAATTTACATACCAGGTTACCATCATATTGAGATTAGTAGATATGTAACCTTTGATGAAGAAGAAACACTCAAAATATCAAGGAAATGCTAGTTTGAAGAAGTATATGAAGAAGAACCTGTAGCTCCTAGAGCTGCAAAACCTGTAAAGGAAAATACAATTACCCCTAATGATGAGATTCCAGAAGATAATGATATGATAGAATCTGAAGAACCTCCCCAGATGACGATCTCTCACAAGAGAAAGACAACTTGGGCAAGAGAAATTATTCAAGATGGAGAGAAGTATGGTGCCCCAGAAGGAACCATGAGACAAAGAAAGGAACATAATCCATTCTCCAGCTATATGGCTTTGATGTGTGATCTCATAGAAAAGGAACCTCCTTGCTTTGAAAAATCCATTAAGAAGAAAAAATGGGTTGATGCCATGATAGAAGAATACCAATCCATTATAAATAATGATGTATGGGAAGTAGTTCTCAAACCAAAGAACAAAGATGTGGTATCTTCCAATTGGATATACAAGATAAAACATGTCATAGATGGAAGTATTGAAAAACATAAAACAATATTTGTAGCTCGTGGCTTTTCTCAAAAGGAAGGCATTGATTATGAAGAGATGTTTTCTCTTGTAGCCAGAGACACTTCTATCAGAACCATCATATCTCTTGCAACCAAGATGAAGTGGAAGTTACACCAGATGGATGTGAAGACAACCTTCTTAAATGGTGTTATTGAAGAAGAAGTGTATATAGAACAACCACAAGGGTTTGAATTTGAATATAGAAAGACTCATGTCTGCAGATTGAAGAAAGATTTGTATGGATTGAAGCAAGCTCCCAGAGCTTGTTATGGTAGAATTAATAGTTTCCTGATGAGATTGGGATTTACCAAGAGTAAAGTTAATTCTAACCTTTAATTCAAGGTTATGAATGATGAGCCAATTATATTTCTACTATATGTGGATGAATTATTCTTAACAGAAGAATAAAATCTCATCATAGATTGTAAGAAGAAGCTCGCTACATAATTTGAGATGAAAGACCTAGGCCTGATGCATTATTTCTTAGGTCTTGAAGTTTGACAAAGCCCAGAGAAGATCTTCCTCAACCAAGGGAAGTATGTAGTTCAAATACTGAAGAGATTTGACATGTTGGAATGTAAATCCATGAACACACCCATCGAAACAAAGTTGAAGCTCTTGGTTGATACTTTGTTAGAATTGGTTGATGATAATTTGTTCAGATATATTATTGGTTCCATGATGTATCTGATGAATACCAGGCCCAGTATATGCTTTGTTGTGAACACCTTGAGTCAGTATCTGGTAGAGCCCATACATGTTCACCTTGTAGCTGCAAATCATGTGATGAGATATCTTAAGGGTACATTGGATTATGGTCTCTATTATACTGGAGATCACGACTTTAGACTATATGGTTATACTGATTCATATTGGGCAGTAAGTTTTTCTGATAGAAAGAGCACTTTAGGATTTTTTTTCTAGTCTGGGGTCATCCATGACTTCATGGAAGAGAAGGAAGCAATCTAGTATTGCTCTCAGCACGACAAAAGAAGAATACATTGCAATGTGTTCCACCAGTTGTGAAGCCATATGGATTAGGAAGTTTTTGACAGGTCTATTTGATTTGGAGATGGAAGCCACCGTGATTCTATGTGATAACCAAAGTTGCATAAAGATGACGAAGAACCCAATGTTCCATGATAAGTTGAAGCACATAGAGATCCGGTATCACTACATTCATGATATGATGCAGAGGCGGGTTGTAAATCTCCAATATGTTGGTACACATGAGCAGGTTATAGATGAGTTGACCAAGATTTCGTCTCATGTAAAGTTTGAATACTTTTGAGACAAGCTTGGCATAGTCCGAAATGACCTCCCTCAAAAGGGGGAGTGATGTTGATGATACTATGGTATCTTGACCAACAACGGGTATATCCTTTTAGGATTTTATATCCTAGGGGATTGATCATCCCTAGAAATATCTTGAAGGTACGGTAAGGATGGTTTGTCAGAGTACCTGTGCATGTATATGCCAGTTGTGGTCAGTAGTGGTAGCTTCGTTAGGATTTTATATCCTAGGGAATATTTTAATTCCTAAGCAGATCCTGAAGGTCTAGTAAGGACAGTCTGTTAGAGTACCACGTGGTAGCTTCATTAGGATTTTATATCCTAGGGAATCTTATGATTCATGGGCATATCCCAAAGTTTTGTCAAAGTACCACAAAATTTTGTTGTTGCACCTGCCTCATTTTGTTTCCATATAATGATGATGTTGTAATCTCAACCTTGTGATTATGATATTGTTGTTCCAACCTCATGCTATTGATGATGTTGTTGTATCAACATCGTGTTGTTGATGATGGTGTACCAACCTCTTGTTGGTGATGTTGATGTTTTAGCTTCATAATGATGATGATGCCACTCGAGCTCCATGTTGTGGATGATGAGAAAAAATTCCGATGATTTGTAGATATGCCAGTCAATGTTTCATATGCTCATGATGTTGTTTCCCTCTCTCTCTTCTGATGATGTTGTATTGGGTTATGTTAGTAGCATATCCTTCTCGTTAAGGGGGAGTGTAGAAATATTGTAACTTCGAAGAATATTCTAATTATAATTGAGTTATTATCTTATAGATCAAATCCCCTTTTGTGGATTGATCATGTCGAGTCTTTTAAAATACCAAATCCCATTTTTTGGATTGGTCAAACCATATTTATATGGTGGTATTTGAGAATTTGTCCCCTAGGGTTTATAAAGTGGTTTTAACTACTATTGGAAGAAGTTGACCCTACTTGGTGAAGATACCCTAGCGCCTCCTCAACTAGTATTTATAAGTGAGGAGAGTGCCTCATTTGTTTACTCACTCACTCACACTTCTAGTGCACATATTTTGAAGGAATATGCAGTTGCAAGAAGGAGAAGAGAGGCGCATGCTCAGTACTAGGTTATTCTTGGTGGTTTGGTATTTAGTATTGGCCTTGTATTGGCAATCTATTATTGAGGAATTTTTTGCTGAGTTTTCTCCCCCATGAGCGTTTCCTAGGATAAAATGTTGTGTACCTTGTGATTGTGTTTCTTTCTGATCCTACTTATGTTGCTATGCTCTAGAAAATTGAAAAGAACTTAATAACAACTCTAAATTTAACACTAGTTGCAGTAGCATTTCCCTCTAAGACTTGTGCACTTATCCTCTTAGCTACAGAGCTAGTTTTGTGTGTATTCAAATGAGGAGCTATCCTCCCTTATAAACAGTAGTTTTGTCAGCCTAAAAATTAGGTTTGGGCCGACCTGCCACTTTATCATTTTATTTTACATTTTTACTTGTCAAGACACAATAGGGCCGACTTTCACAAAGGCACAATAGGGTCGTCTTAACAAATATAATATAATAATATTCTTTAGGGTTTTGTCTTGGTAAAATACAATAATAATATCTTTTTAATCTAATCAAACTTCAACACTCCCTCTTAGCAAGGAAGGCATTCTTCTCGTCACGATCATCATCACCGCTTCTGTACACCTGGTCATTGTCTTGTTGACAATAACATATCTATATATCATAGGAAACTTTGTACTTTTACTGGAGTAGCGTACCAACCTACATTGGAGTAGCATACCAAACTGTGATGGAGTTAACATACTAGCCTACGTTGGAGTAGCATACCAATTTGTGTTGGGGTAGCATACCGGCTCGTGTTGGAGTACCAACCTACGCTAGGGTAGCATACCAGCCAGCGTTGGAGTACCAACCTGCGCCGGGGTAGCATACCAGCTTGCGTTTGAGTACCAACATGCCTTGGGGTAGTATACCAGCCTGCATTGGAGTACCAACTTGTGTTGGGGTAGCATACCAACCTGCGTTGGAGTACCAACCTACGTTGGGGTAGCATACCATCCTGCGTTGGAGTACCAATATGCACTGGGGTAACATACCAGCCTACATTGGAGTACCAAACTACGCTGGGGTAGCTCCTACTACTCAGGATCTTAGCACTTCCCTCTACTAGGGATCACTTCCCACTACTGGGGAACACATCTCACTACTAGAGAAAGAAATCACTTCTCATTACTATAGAAGTCTTTCTGGACCACTCCAATATTGTCTTTGAAATACTCAAACTTAACTCTAGATAGAGGCTTGGTCAATACATTTTCCACTTGTTCGTCAGTGGAAATATACTGGAGATTTACTGCTCCCTTCTATACCATGTCCCAAACACAGTGGTACTTGATCTCGATATGCTTGGACTTGACATGACACACTGGGTTCTCTGACAACTTTATGCAACTCTGGTTGTCACAAAATATACAAGTCTCCTCCAGCTCGAGATCAAACAATCCTGCAATCAACTTCCAAAGCCACACTGCTTTGCCACAAGTTGACCATGATGCCACATACTCTGCCTAAGTGGAACTAAGTGCCATACAAGTCTGCTACCTATTGAGCCATGGGATCATAGCCGATCCCAAACTGAAGCAACATTCGAATGTACTTTTCTAGTCTATGATTCTACCTACCCAACCTGAATCTGTGTAGCCTTGCAGTATTATCTCGCAATCAAAGATATATCTGATTCCATAATCAATTTTTCTCTTTAGGTACCTCATCACATGTTTTTTCGCAATCAGTTGAACATGTATAGGATTAACAATGTACTGACTCAATGTGTTCAACGAAAAACATATATATGGTCTCGTGTTCATCAAGTACATCAATGAACCAATCATCTACCTGTATATGTTGGCATCCACTGTCACTGAAGATGTAACACACAACAACTTCAAGTTAACTACCATCGTTGTAGATATGGCCTTACAATCCAACATCCCAAACCTCTTCAGGATGTGCACTGCATATTTTCCTTGGTTAGGGAAAGTCCCATCTGGTCTCTTCCATATCTCCATACCTAATAAGTAATGAAACATGCCTAGGTCCTTCATCCCGAAATTTGCAATAAGTTTCCTCTTACTCTCACCAATAAGCTTCTCTCCCTCTATTAGAAATAGGTCATACCCATACAATAATAATAACACTCGTTTACCATCCACAACCTTGAAGTATAGGTTGGAATCTTCTTTACTCTTGGTAAAGTCCAAGCTCATCAGGAAATTGTTTGATCTAGAATATCATGTCCCTAGTGTCTACTTAGGCCCATAAAAATATTTCTTCAATCTACATATATGAGACTCCTTCTCATGTATCTTGTGGTTTCTCTATGTATACTTCTTCTAATTACTAGAGCAAGTGTCTCGTCATAGTATTCTCCCTCTTGCTAGGAGAATCCTCTAAACACAAACCAGGGATTGTACATCTCTATGAATGGTCCTAGGGAGGCTTCTCCTCCTTATTGGATCGTGCAAGATGACTCCCTTTGAACTGTAGCTCCTTCTGAGCTGGTACTTGGTGGGGCCACCTGCCTCACCACTGGTGGAGCCATCTGCTCCTCATGATATGGCTCGCTAATGCTATATGGCTTTGCATCCTGCAAAGTGTCATGAGACCATGATGGTATCTTTCTGGTTACTGTAATGATTTTGGGTACGCCCTTCTGGATCTACTAACTCTTCCTAATGATCTGAAGAGTGATCAAATGCACTAGGGGTATTTTTTCTATCATCTTTGGAGCCTTCTTCTCCTCATGATCAGTCTCCATATGAGATGTTTTGTATCTTGCAAAAGTAGCTTCTTCTTCTTCTTAGGTACAGTGATGTATACAGTCATGTATACATCTTAGATAGTCTTATCCATGTCTCATCTAATATGTTTCCTGCTGCAACCGTCACTATAACTTCCCTCATATTTATCACTTGTGACCTGCCTGGAACAAGAACAAGAAGATGAAAACAATAGACAAGAATAATACTTTTTATAATAATAATAAATAACAAAAACAATTGTCATAGTAGCTCCTTCAGATCTATCACTTGTCACATGCCTGAAACAAGAGTCAAAGTAAGAAGTACAATAATATGAAAATGAGAACAACATTCTTCTAGTGTTGTGATCAATCATTCCTCCATGGTAACCTAGAGTCTTGTCTTCAAGAATGAGTGTTGTTTGTTTTCTTCTGAGTCTCCTTCACTCAAGATGAAAAGTATTTTCTTCGACTTTTCCCCTGTACCAAGATAATATGCTTTCTTGACATAAATTTGAGTTAGAGAATATAATGCAAATAAACTCTAAAATATCAACCTTAATCAATCTAATGCTTTGACTAAAGTTAGTTTCTAACTTTAACTTTGACTAGAGATTAGTATGATAATCATAACTTCAATAGATCAAAATGCAACCTAGATGTTCATAAGATCACAATAATTCCATAACAAATAGAGGCATATCAAAACAATCAAACCTAGGGTGCATTGTTCCTATGAATGTTCTAGATATGAGATCCTTCTGGATCTACGATTGTTGTTTGGACAAAAGATCCATTCTCCCACAAATACCCTTAGGATAATGATACAGTTTAAACATATATAAGTACATATCTTTGACAACATCGGCAGGTAGTGGCACCTTCTAGAAACAATGACAAGAAATGACGAACCTTTAAAACTTCAAAGGTGCTCTGACTTGTAATCTAAAGGTAGTTGGATATTTTTTAGGGTAAGGTGCACTAGGAAAACCAAAAATCAGTCCCAACACTTCACATAAACTTTCATTGCAACTAGTACTGCAACTGGTGTTGTAACTAGTGCAACAACTGGCATTGTAATTGGTGTTGCAATTGGCACTGTAACTGGTGTTGCAACTAGTGCGAAGCAAAGAAATTGACATGAATGAAATGACATGAAGGAACTGACACTGCAACTGCAATTGATACTGCAACTACAACTGGTACTCCAAACCTAGGGTTTTATGAGGAAACCCTAATCCCTCAAAATTTGAATTTCAGAATTTTGATCCAGGGACTAGATGTGCCCTCCTAGGGTGAGCTCCTAGATGGTATTACTTTTCCAAACGTCCTCCAACAAGGTGGATGATGTCACCTTTTAGGTTTTATGTAGTTGTAGCACTAGTTGTAGTTTACAAAACTTCGTCAAACTGAGAATCTAACCACAGGTAGAGGTGCACTAGGGTTAGGGGAGTCTTCCTATGCTCTTAACTTCTCCAACGAGTTATTTTGTGCTATATGAAAATGCCTTCTTTCAGGACCTCTCTCATACCATGTTGAATTTTCATCTCAATCAGTTAATTAGATTAGTGTTCTTTTACTTTTAAATGACTAGAAAAATAACTGCATATAAACGATCACTGAAAGAATAACATATACATCATACTCAAGATTTAACTTGGGAAAACCCTCTAGGGGAAAAACCCAACAAAATTCCTCAATATAGATTCAACAACCAAGAACAATGCCTCTCTCCAAGAGAGAAATAACAAAGTAGTGTTTCCCTCTAAGACTTGCACACTTCTCCTCTTAGCTACAGAGCTAGTGTTGTGTGTATTTAAATGAGGTGCTAGCCTCCCTTATAAATTGTAGTTTGGCCAGCCTAAAATTAGGTCTGGGTCAACCTGTCACTTTATCCTTTTATTTTACATTTTACTTGTCAAGGCACAATAGGGCCGACTTTTACAAGGAACAATAGGGTTGTATTAAAAAATATAATATAATAAT
The DNA here is from genome assembly GCA_000966675.3 of Picea glauca. Classification (NCBI taxonomy): domain Eukaryota; kingdom Viridiplantae; phylum Streptophyta; class Pinopsida; order Pinales; family Pinaceae; genus Picea; species Picea glauca. The sequence continues at coordinate 703,048 of JZKD02S0012245.1, forward strand.
ATTCTTTAAGGTTTTGTCTTGGTCAAATACAATAAGAATATCTTCTGAAGCTACTCAAACTTCAACAATTTCCTCCTTGATAAAAAAGGATCCCCCTCACAACTGCGACCCTTGGGTTGCCCTTGGAGGCCCCAACAAAAAATATAATGTGTTCATTCCTATCCAATTTCCAATTTTGGAACTCTTGTTCTTCGAGTCAAATTTTCCATCCATATACCTAGACAACCTTTCTAATTTGAAACTTGGGGTTATAGATTTGTCAATAATCAAGCCTTTAATTCACTTCTACTCACCTATTTCCAAATATTCTAAGGTTATGGTTCAAATTCTAGAGGAGAAAATTATCTCTTGAAGGAGGCCCATCACTTGGTTGGCTACATAAGTCGAGGTGATGCAAGCTAGAAGGCAAATAATGTGGTTTCTAGCAAGCCACACTTTTCACAAAAATAAATTGGGAAACGATATCCAAGCCTACTTTAAGAGTAGTTGTATTGGAAAATTTCCCTGGATACGTCTTTGGCTAGATCAGAAACATATCTCTCCAACTTTGTAGAAACTTAATCACCTTGTCTGGATCATAATATAAGAAACAAAGTTACTTGGTAGGTTACTTTTTATTATTTCATATTCATTAAGTTGGTCTTGTCACTATTGAAGCATATACATTGAGGAGTTCTTGAGGTATTATTCATCTATTTTTTGTGTGAATCATTGAGATCTATTGGTGGATCATCCATTGTTATGGGTCACCATGATCTCTATGCTTGAGTAGTCTTGGAGACTTATTGTAATAGTGTTTTAGAGATTCATGAAGTAATTTGTCTTTGACAATGGATGTTTATCTTTGACATTGTAGTGGTCTTACCACTATAAATTTGGTACTCTTTTCTCTTCCATTTTCTTCTCTTTATTTGTTTATGTTAAGGTGCATGCCAATAGGATATTAGACAATTATTGATCTAGGCTTGTTCTCTTTATTTTCAAACAATTCCTTTGAATACGAGTTTACCTTCGTTATCCGCTCTATGGGGCTCCTTGTTCACTCCCAAACCAATATTGATTCCCTATGATATGATTGAGTGACACTCCTTGAATTAAATACATTATTACTTGTTATTGAGAAACATTAAGAAGTCAAGATTCGAATTAAATGCATTATTACTTGTTATTGAGAAACATTAAGAGGTCAAGGTTCCAACATCACAACACTTTGGTGAACTCCCCCATTTCAACATGGACCCAATTAGATGTATTGTTGAGTGAGATATTCACTATTTTTTCCATGGTTGATAGTAGTTTACTATCATAAAATGTTTCACATTACTTATGCTTCATTGTAGCATGATTTATGATACAAGTTCGAACAAAAAGACATAATAGTTTCCATATTCTATTTTAACCTCATTTTAGTGCATATAGGGATTTTTGATTGCTGCCTTCTTTTTTGTATTACTTGTGGTAGGTTGGAATTGATTATGTGTATGGACACTCAATTCTCCTCCCTTTCCCCAACCTACACCAACCAATCATTCAACCATAACTTCTTTATATTCCCCAACATCACTAGATTTTCATATTATTATCGAATAATCATATTTGATCCATATCAACTTTGACCACTACAAGTTCATAAAAAAATTGCCTTCATGGTTTTCATATGGTAAGTTATTATTTCTGTTTAATTTATTTTCAAAAATATGAGCCTTTGTCTTGAGTTCAACTTGTTCTAAACATAAGTTTTATTTCATCATCTTTTCCTCTGTGACATGGAGTGACACTAAATATTTCAAATTAAGCATGATAATGACCCTCGTCTTGTTATATGACTTCTTATAATATTTCCATTCTAGTACTTTAGCTTAATGTCTTTCACATTTTTTGAAATTTCTCTCTCAATTAGGATCGGCTTCATCTGAGTTTCCATTGGTTAGACCCTTTGCCACAAAACTTCTTAATGACTTTCATATATGTTGTGGATGTCATTTCATCTATGAAGGGATAACTGCGATTAAAGAATAACTATTGATCTTAATATATTTCCATGATTATAATAAAATCTTTAATTGTTATCCATGATTATAATAAACTCTTTAATTGTTATCATGAGATTGAATACAACAATATCAACAAAATCACTAACACCATTAGAACATCATGAAAATATAGTTATTTGTATGTAATGACAATAAAAATATGCAATCATATATATATAATTTTAAGGTTATGATAAGTTAGATACTAAATTGATATATGAGATCCTCTTGTTTGTGGGATAAGGGACCCCTTTCATACAATGATTTGTCTGTTAAAATCTATGGAGGTGTACATACTTTACCCCCCTCTAGATTTGAACCTGTAACCTCCTAAAAAGAAGCACGTGTTCTTAACCATTAAATCCACTCAAATTGTATTATAACAAAAAAAATTGCTATACATGTCACAAACTTTATATATATGTGTGTGGGGGGGGGTAATCTCGACACATTATATTCAATTCTACAATAACTAGAATGACTAGAAAATAATATATTTTTGATTCAGGTCAAAATATGTGGGAAATTAGGCATACTCTCTTAGTCAATTAGTAAACATATCTTGGTTGGTGTTGATGGAAATTTCTATTGTAAATAAAAAATGGCTCCAAAACTTCATAGCTTACTAGATGAGAAGGATTTCACCCAAAAGGAATCTCAAGATGATAATACGTGAGAAAAAATAAGTTAAAAAAATTAGAGAAAAATATACTGATAAGATTGTAGAGAAAATACCATCCAAATTACCACCAAATTAATATATTTTTTAATTTTTTGTTGTTTTTATTTTAGTGATAATCAAGGTAATCATTTTTTAAAAAAGTGACATTGTTTATTTACAACCAAATAATATCCATAAAAAACATTGATGTTTTCCGCCATAAAAATATTCACAATGGCTCTATTACAACAAAAGAAATGTCCATTATAACAATGATAGAAATGTTCACAATGGCTCTATTACAACTAAAGAAATATCCATAATAACAATGAAGAAATGTCCATAAATGTTATCGAACATTCCCGCGATTTTGATGATGCTAGAAACATCCTTAGGTTGAGACTCTATTAATGTCCATATAAATGGACAACGTGGAAATGTTAAAAACATCCATGATAATGTCTATAGAAAAGTATACATTAGTGTTTAAAGTCTTAGAAATGTAAACATCACATTTGATCCGAAATCGGATCCAGAAGCCTGATAGGCCTTGAAAAATGCTCAAAAATAAAAGTGCTCGGAATGCGATGAAACCTGTGCCATTGCGTCCGTCTTGTCTTCCCGATTCCAGTGGTATATTTACTTTGTCAAACGGGCTCCGTATGGAGAAGATATAGCGTTCTGTCTGAAAAGTCAAACAGGCAAAAAAGGGGGATGACTGTACAGTCCGTACAGTCCACGTGTCATGCTGACTATGCAGACTGTACGGTCCGTACAGATGATGTGGCGGTTCCATAATGCAACAAGTGGCAACTCCAGAAGGTGACATGTGTCAGGTAGATTTGGACGTATGGGCGTACGGCTGGACCTATCTGAAGGTGACATGTGTCACCACTGAAAGGGTGACACGTGGCATGGGTGACGTCAGCAGGTGACGTGGCAGGTTGACAGAGCAGACACGCAGATTGACAGGTGGCAGTACGGCAGGGATGACATGGCATGCACATGGGCCAATCAGCGTTTGACGCGTGTCAAGTTGTGGTTGGTGGTTAAGGTGCCATGTGGCCCAATCGTGGGCTGCCACGTGGCACCCCGTGATTGGTTATTGGCTTGTGTAAAATTTGGTTGTGTCGCCGGGGGTCGAACCCACAACCTCCCGGTGGTAAAAGGACCGGCAAAGCCGTGCTAGCCAGCTCACCGGCGGGTGGTTCTTATTATACCAATGGAAAAAATTAAATTTATGTTTGAATTTTGTTTCAAATGGGCGGAAAAAGGGTCGGGGCTTAGCCCCAGCCCTCGGTTCAACACATAACACACGACCATATGCAGAGGTATAACCAACGGTGTGGGGATATGGTTAGGACTAGCCCTCGGATCCCGGGTGGTTACCACGGGACCAGGGATACAACCACTGTTTTGGGCGCGGGTTGTTACAACGTATAACCGTGGCCATATGGCCTATAATTACGCCAAGGAACCGGGAGCTAGTGTGCCAAAGGGGGGGCCAACGCATAGCGCGTGGCCACATGGCCCCCCATACGACCATGACAGAGGGTGCGCACCCAGGGTTTGGGGGGGCTAGCGCCCGAATTAATTCAAATTTGGGTTTTTTGCCTATAGTTTGGGTTTTTTGTTGTAATTATGCCTAATTTTAGCTGATTCTCTCCATTTTGGGGGGATATTGGGCATTTTTGGAGGCCAAATTCTTGGAGAAAGTTGGAGATGAGAAACCAACTTCAAGGCTATATAAACCAGGCTTGTTTGAGGCCATGAGAGGGAAATCAGAGCAGAGTTATGCTGAAGAAAATCCAAGCCAAAGTCATTTTGATGCATAAAATCTTTTGAGAAGGAGACGTTGTTGGATCATTTCTGGGAGCTCCGGACGTCCGTTTTGTGTGCTGTTTTCTTTGCAGGGTTCTAGAGATCTGGGAGAACATGACCAGATCAGTCTTGTAGCCATTTGGCATTGCAGAGATGTACTTTTGAGCATTTGAACAGAAATAAAAAAGCCTCCCCCATAGAGACAAAGGCCCGGAGACGTAGGCAAAGTTGTGCCGAACTCCGTTATCAATCTACGTGTTATGGTTTGCTGTTTATTATTTCATTTCAGATCTGCAAATGTGTATATGGCTTTTATAATTCCTCTTCTTTCCTCATTCTTTCGCTAAGTTTCTCAAATGGTTAATTCACGAATGCAAAATTAAAACTCAACCATAGCCATTTAAAAGATCCTATGGATCAAGTGGTATCAGAGCTAGTTGATGTTTGGATTTGAGTTTTGCATGTTAACCAGGGAAAAGCTACAACGTGGTGAAGGAAAGCTTGTTGCAGAGAATCCATTAATTGGATTGAGAAAGAGAGCTTCTCACAGCGAGAAGATGGCATCGGAAGAAGGGATTTCTCAAGATGAGAAAGAGTTCCGGAAAACATTCCATGCTATGTCAGAGATGGTGACAGTATTGTACGAAGATTATTTAGAACGAAAGCGACCAGTTTTGGGTAATTCTTCAAAAGGAAAACGTGAAGAGGAAGAGGACCATCCTCACATTCCTCCTTCACCTCCATCAACACCTCCTTCTTCTCCTTCTTCTTCAAGTT
>JZKD02S0012245.1:719484-744535 GCA_000966675.3 Picea glauca
AAAAAAAAAAAAAAAAAAAACATACCTTTGCACCTAGTCTTTCATAAACAATACACATTTTTTCGAAGCCATGCTTCATGCATTCTCTCAAAATCTTCTTTGTTCGCTGCAATTCATACTTTGTTTTTTGCATGTTTAATAGAACATAACAAAGCACAATCAATATAATCAATATAAAGTTTTCTTGTTTTTCATTAATTATAAAATAAGGGAAGTTAAACAACATAACTACTTACAAATTGTTCAATTAAACTTTCATACTTCTACATATACTCGCAACCCATACTTAACCCAATGCTTATCAATTCATGGGTTGGCTCCTCTTTGTATGTTAGCACCTACTAGAAGACATCCATGGACAAGTGTAAATTAATTATTTAAATATAAAGATCACAATAAACATGAAATCTTAAGAAAGATCGAAAACGTAAATACTCACAAAGTTTGTGATCTATCCTTTTATTCATCATCGTGTTGTCTTATGTGTTGAATAGATTCTATTTTTTTTTGCAACAAAAAGATTAAAAATTAGTATTTCACGTGATAATTAAATTTGGTGTACATAAAAGAATAAATAAATGATCGTATACCTTTGTTGCACATTGTAGTTGGGATGGCTCCTCTTGCGACACAATTATTATTTTACCATCTTCTTCCACACTTTTTTGGGCATCCCTCCTGACATGTCTTGGTTTTCCTCTTGTTTGTCCCTTGGAATTTTCAAAATCTCCCTAAAAAAATCTAGGAATCATCAGCTATAAAAATTACGCAATTTAAAAAAAAATAAGATCTCGGTGCATGTAGTAGCTCAATATGCACCAGTGTGTCAATCATATTTATACGCACTGGTGCATCAACCATATATATACGCACCGGTATAGTATAACAGTCTCGTTGCGAAATTGAAAACATTTTACAAATTTTTGTATTCAATCGGAGCTTTATGAATTAAGAAAATCATGACTTTCTAAGTATTGTTTATTACACACCGTTGACCTGTGAACAAATTTAAGACATGTCAGTTTTCATATAAAAAACAATAATTTTTCCATTTTAAACTCAATAGTGCACTTTGTAAAAAATGTGCCCCGATGCTTATCAAGGTAAAAAGCGCACTGCGCAACGCAAAAATGATTTTTTTAATATTATTTCTAATTTAAATTAAGTGGTGTTGTTGACATACAAATACACATCGATACTTTTACTATGTATAGAGCGCATCGGTCACCACAAAGGCATTTAAAAAAAACGACAACAACAAGACGGTTTGGGATCCAATGCAATGAGTGGTTTCATTGCAACAGATAAGAAACACCTATATAAATAAACAAACCCTATAAAAAAAATCTTAAAGAAAATTCTCCTTGTGAAATATTTAAAGAGAAAGCAAAAAAACAGTGAGAAAATTAAGGCTTCCAATACTGAAGGTAACTATGAAACCTTTTTTTTTTGTTTGGAAATGCATTGAAAATTGTTTGAATCAAATAGGAGGATGATTAAGATTATTAATAGAATAAAATCGTACACCTAAAATTTCTCCTCTGCATATTTCTATGTGATCTACATTAATCCCCCTCAAATTTGGCTCTTAAAAAAAAATCAACCCACTCTGAAGTCTTTGTTGATAAATATTTGTTGCACAAATCTCCCTTACAAATTTTGGAAAAATAACAAAAGAATGAATAGGGTTTTACTTTATAAACACAAATACTGAAATTCCTGCTCATTTTTTCATTGTATATTTTGGTGTATCGATGATAAACGTGCGCATTGTTTTTTTTTAAGTTACTTTTTTGGTGCGTTATACAGTGAGTAGTGCATTAGTGCGGTGTGTACGTATAACACATCGATTTATTTTTTGTAATAAATTTCAATGTATTGATAGTAAGCGGCGTTATTTTCCTAACTTGCTTTAGTCAGTGCGCTATACAGTTAGAAATGAACCAATGTGTGTGTAGGTAATAACACACCATAAGACAGTTAAATTTGCAAAATTCAAATGCAAAGATTTGCATTTAAATTTTGTAGAGGTTTTTCTTTGTGAAGGAAATAACAAAGGCCAATCTGCAGTGCTTCTCTCAATTAAACGCACCAGTGCATTTTCTTTATCCATATGCATCGATGCATCTTTATATAATGAAGTGCACTGTCAAGTTATAAAAGTTATTTGAAATTATTTTCGAAGTTAGATTGTTCTATGCTTCCCAAGATGCAGGAAAAAATGAATTATAATATCAAATGGCCAATTCTTTAGATTCAATCTTATTATGTATCTTTAGAAGTCCTTCAAGTTCTCTCATGTTGATTACATTATGTCTAGATTTTATTGATAATTCATTTATCTAATTGAATTTATGTTATGCATGTAGGTGCAGTTGAATAATTGTTCATTGAATTTTGTAGGATCAATATTCAAGATTGAGTTCATATGCTCAATATATTCATGCAGTCCCAATATTCTACAAGCTCTTATCAGGAGAAATATACCACACGCAGATGTTTGATGAAAATGGATAGTTTCTTTACCCTACTAATCCTAACATTCCATCTTGCAGCAACAAGCCTGGGTCAACGATATTACACCATCAATTGGATCTCTTTTATGTAGAAAACCTCATAGGGCATAAGAAAAAGATGATTGATTCATTGTATTTTTGAATTTTCAATGGAACTAACGTAAATGTATTGCTTAATTCAACATTTGTTTTATAAAGTGGTTGGTTTCATGTTTATTATTGGGAAAAAAATGTCCATGCTTTTAATAAGTGTTTTATATAATTTTTTAACATAATAAATGTATTGTGTTACTAATATTATCGATGTAATGTTCAATGTTTTTACATTCAAGATTCAGATGATAAGTGGCCTATCCACCATCTATTGTTTCACCCCACTACAATTCCAAGTAACAAGCTTGTTGCTAAACAAAAATAGTTTGGAGAGGAAGCATACTGAGAAAGGTTGAAGCAACAATCTATTCAATTCCCAGTATGTCCTGAGTCATCAATTCAAAACCTCGAAAATAACACTATTTCATCACATGTTGGGGATGAAGGAAATGATATAGAGGTTGGTATGGATGATTTCTTGCAGGAATCCCAAACCATGGAGGGAGTGTTGTTAGATGCATTCCAAAAAAAAAACTAGGGGATGACAATGATATCGTAGATACCTTATTCAAAAACTTGAAATATGATTCCACCACTACTGTATTTGGTTGAGTACAGGGGTATATAACGTCTACCCAGCTAGGGACAACAATGTTACTATACAACTTGAAAGAAATATATGGTATGTTAGATGCATGTTTCTCGACACTTTTGAGGTAAATAACCATTAAGTCCCCTAAATTTTTAAGGAATCTTGTCACACAATGAAGGAAGAAAATGGTTGATTTTATTCATGCCTAATGATAGTGTACATTTCTATTTCCCACTAATTATAAGTTACTCAAAGATAAGGTACTTCCGAGTGACAATGTCTTGCCCGATAACTGCACAGAGGTAATGCAAATGCTGGAAATGTTGGGTGTTGAGTACATATCATACCATGCATGTCTAAATGATTGTATTCTATACATAAAGGAATATGTGGACAAAGAGATATGTCCAAAATATGGGTATGATAGGTACCATAAAAAAAGGGTAAGGCACATGATCCTCCTCATAAGATATTGAGGAACTTTCCTATAATTCCAAGGATTCAAAGGCTCTTTCATTACAAACAATTAGCCATGTTGCAGGGGTGGCATGCCTCACATAGAAGTGAACCAAGAGTTATGTGAATCCCAATAGATTCAATAGCCTTGAAGCATATAGAGGATACATGGCCCGATAAATTCAAGGAAGAAGTATGGAGCCTATGATTGAGCATAGCTTTGGATGGAGTTAACCCGTATTCCCTCCAAAACATGAATTATTCTTTTTGGCCAGTGGTACTGATAAATAAAAATACCCCCCCCATGGTTTTCCATGAATAATGAACATCTTGTGTTGGCTCTTATAGTCCTGGGTAGAATACACGTGAATAGAATGGATTTCTACCTCCAACCACTAATCGATGAATTTAAGGAATTATGGGAAGGGATACCTGTATATGATTTATCAAGACCCATCCCAATGGAGAGGTATTTTTCATTGTATGGCACATGTGCGTACACCACACACGATTATCCAAGACTAAGAGTTTTCTTTGGTATTGATTTCTTATATCTGTAATGTTATTTGACATACTTCATTTAGTGCAACTATATTTTTGAAACTAACATGCTATTTATACAATAACATCGCAAGTCTTGTAACAAAAGGGTATCATGGATGTAAATGTTGTGGACCTTCTATAAAGGCTAGGTAGTCCAACCACCTATGAAATTTGGTGTACGAATGTTCGAGGGTATTCCTCCTAGAAGACCACCCTTATAGAAGAGTTGCATTTTCTTTCAATGGTAAACTAGAGAGAACCTGATGACTTGAAATAATGACATCGACATATTGGATTAGGGAATATGACACAGAGAAGGAGAAGAAAAGACATAATTTTTTGATTCAAATGGGGAACCTATGTTCGATGATCCTGAATTTTTCGACACCTATATTGAGAAAATTCCTATTTGAAAAGGAAATATGTTTTTTATGAACTTCCATAATGGGAGAATATTAAGATTGGCCACTTACTAGATCCCATGCATATATTCAAAAATGTTTCATCTTCTTTATGGAGGCATATATCATGGAATAAAAGAAACACATTGGTTGTTAGGAGAGATCTTATTGCTTCAAGTACTAAAAAGAGACATTGGCCAAGAAAAGAAACTAGAGGATAGGTTGGTCCCTCTAGGTCTTTTAAAGAAGGTGATGTCCCATGGATTTTGAAGAAATATGATCTTTGTGTGGCAAAGGATGTTATATTGGGTGTGAAGGCACCTTATTTATATGGGTTGAATCTATGATGTTGTTTCACTATAGAAGGTAATTTGTCGGGGTTGAAATCACATGACCATCTAAACCTTCTAAGGGTATGCATGTTGAATACATGATTCTTCTTCTATACTAACATTGATAAAAATATGCTATGCACTCACAATTTTATGGAAATTAATGATGTGTGTGTCTATTTTGTAGTGTCATTATCCTTTGCTCGTGCATGGTTGTGTGAACCATGAGTTCCCCCGGAACCTGCGATGTGCCATATCAAAATTATCTACATTTGTATGTTGGATCACATCAAGGGAGATTCATATGGATAGCATTCCATGGTGGCATTGAAAGATAGTTGAGATTGTTTTTATGTTTGAGAAGGAAATTCCCACAAATTTTATGGACTTGCAAGTCCATCTTATAATTCACCTATTTGATGAGGTTGAATTAGTTGGGGTTCTCTCATGTCGTTGGATGTTCTTCTTAGAGAGGTACATGAAAAAATTAAAGGGGTTTGTTCGACAAAAGGAAATACTAGAGGTATCTGTGGAAGAGGGGTACATAGTATACGAGTCATTCTATTGTGCCAGTAAGTACATCAAGCAAATTGATGACACAATAGAGGCAATAATTTGGGATGACCATCAAGATGAGGACAAAAAGGAAGGGGAGCTACTTTAAACAAATGGAAAAAGACGATTGATAAAGAGTAAGTCAATTATATTTTCTCAATCCAGTACAAAGAAATTGTTTACATTGAAGTTGATAATATATTTCATCCCATGTTATTCATTTTGAATTTTGGTATACATCAACAAAGTTAGAAATTGATGCCATCAATAAATTCATTCTTTAAGTTGATAATATATATTTGATCTCATGCTATTACACAAAGGCAACGCGACAATGGGTCGTATTGTATGAAGAGAAAAGAAGAAAATGAGGCAGTGACATGAAAGCATTCACATGGTTGAATGGTAGAAGCATGCCTTATCTTGATCATTTAAAATAAAATATGCCAAAAATATGTCCCAACAGTTGGGTGGCTGACTAGATACAAGAGAAATATGCAGTGTCCGGTCGTAACCAAAAACATTGGGATTGGGTGCAACAATTCTGTAATAAAATCTCTAAGTACCACGTTCTATTTATAATATTGCACATTTGAATTGTAACATGTATTATGTTTTTTTATCCCCTAGGGTTAGATCATGTGGTTGTGAGACAAATGTGAAGCTATCTCCATCGGAGGAGGTCACGGGTTCGAATATCTTGTTCCTCCTTGGGGTTAGGCCCCGTAATAAGGGTAAAAAATTTACCCTGTTTACCATCCAAAAAGTGGGGAAGTACTTGGGGGTTTCCCATGAATTCTTACCTTGAAAAAAAGAAAAAAAGAAAACACACACACACACACACACACATTATGTTTTTATTAATGCTTCAGTTATTAGACATATGACATTATCCTTTGTTCTCATTTTTACGGGTGCATTTGTTCCCATCTATATGGGAATATGGACACCAGTTTTGCACTGAGTATGTTGATGATGGACACATCACACAAGATTGTGGAGTGGAGGTTGAGTTTGACCAATCTAGTCATGCTAGCCACTGCAATCGGGACCTAATAGAGGGGAAGTTAGTTTACATTGGAAAGATACAAGAGATCATACAAGTGGACTTCTCATCATTTTAATGTGTTAATTTTCGTTGCAAGTGGTGGGATACCTTCGACCAGAAAAATGTAAAGGAATATCATGATAGTGGGATAATATGTAATAAATCTAAAAAAAGTGGGTTGAAAGTAAGGAGCCTTATGTTTTCCCAAAATATTGCAATCAAGTGTTTTTTTACTCAAATCTGTTGGATGGGAATTGGTGGTTCATACTGAGACATGATCCAATATCTAAACATGTTTTTGAGAACAACGATGTTACCATACTAAGAGAGGAATATAATCAAGGTGATGGCAATGAATATTGATTCATAGATGATTTGTTTGGAAATTTATATTGTGGATGTGTCATTTTATTATGGGTATCTATATTGGCCAATCATGATTTTCTTTATTTATTTTATAACTATGTTGGATATGGAAAGTTGACAACCATTTACAACATCCTCATATGGGGTGTTGGGGACGCGAACCTCGACAACATCAACTTTGAGGATGGTCTCCCAACTATATCTATGGCAATGAGTACCATGTTAGGTTCCAAAATTGAGATCGAAAGTACATCAAGGTAGGTGGGTTCACATAATACATGCGTCCTCTCACATGGAGAAACGAGAAGACAGGTCATCCACCACAGTGATGGAATTAATGCTATTAATTTCATGTACTTTGGCCTTGACCAACCTTTCCTTTGTCTCAATTAATCAAGTTTTAATGGGTAAGCCAATGAGGTGAATGAGAACAAAGCAACTCTGCATATAGAAGGATTTTTGCAGAGACAGAGAATAGATTCCATCTATAAAACTTTTATAGCAAGGGATCATAAGACCCAACAACATCGTAGCTGGACCACTATTCATTCCTCTACCATATTTCCAGCCTAGCACTTAGAACATCTGTCTGGGCCATAATGGCTCCACATAGAGGGTATCCTAGAGGCTATCACCATGGAGATACCGCTCCAACTGAGACTTCATCTCACTAGGAAGAAGAATACCCACCGAAATCCAAGTTTCAATGTGACGTGCATGAGGTCGTTTTCACCTTTCATGATGCCACCATGCCACACTTTCAATATCTCCTGCAAGACACTGAAGCTAAAGTGAAAATAGAAAGAACCATGACTACCGAAAAGGAGGTGGATGAAGCTACTATCATATGGGTTACAAACGTCGAAAACACTCATGCAAGCGAGACTAAATACTGGAAAAATATTGAATTGTACTGGCATATTAAGACTCTCCTGGGCCAAATGATACAAACTCAAGAAGATGCCTAGAATACTATCCAGTTGCAACTGGATGTCCTACATATGCTCCTCAAGGAAGCTCTTTCTCACCTACTGTCCTCTAGTATTTCCATGATGACCTCTGCTCCAAAAAGCACTACCGAGTCTACTCCTAAGTGGCCTTAGGACCCGACAAAGACTCCTTTTGCTCCGTGAACAACATGTATCCTTGTCTGAGTTTTGAATGCATAGCATATAAAAATATATAAATAGAGTCTTCTCCATTCCCCATATTTGCTACTATACTTTTTTTCTAGCTTTAAAGACTCTTTTGAAAACCTCTTGCAAACTATATGGACATAAGACTTATCCCTTTGTTGTTGGTCTAGTTTCCCTAGCAGCGGGCCAAGAACAAAACTTTTTTGTACGTATGTTATTATGCTAGAGTAATAAAATTTCCACTGTGTGCTAAAAAACACAACAACCACCATATTGAAAATACATTAAATAGTACAAGTATAAGATGTGGTTTTGAAATATTTTTATTGTCATATTTATTATTTATTATAACAAATTTATGTTGTATTGTATGAACATATGTTTATGTTAACCTTTGAACTAGTAAGCATTAATTGAGATATCATGAATTTAATGACGTATAATAGTAAATATTTATTTTAAATTATATTTTATTTAACAAAAAAATGAAGATTTAAAAAATATTTGAACCTCAAAATTTTTATTGTTTGAAAAAATCAAGATTCAAAAAAATATATACTTACTTTGATGGAACTTCTAAGGACAATTCCAACAAAATAACTTCGTGCAATATCTATGAGTTCTGGAATCACACTTGTGGTGTTGACATTACCAACTTTGATGACATTCCCAACCTTAACTAGTGCAACTATCATGGCTTTCACATGTTCCACTCCATCCTTTAGTTTTATAATCATATAAACTTATATTAATCATTATTTTCACATTCTCCTTGAAATACATGTCAATATAGGAAGGACATGGAAAATAGTTTTTTTCTAGAGCCTAGTAAGAATTAAGAAAAAATTTAATGACCCATACTTATTGAAAAGTATAGAAACCTTTGTTAATTTTACTATTTCTTAAAATACTAATTATAAAATGTTGAGTGATATTATTTTTTAATAGAAGATTCATAAAGTTTGTATTAGAGTAAAAAAATGTGAAAACATTTCATCGAAAGTGTATAAATAAAAATGCATAATCATTCGAGCTATATTTAGTATTTTAAATTTAATTGAATAATTTTCATATATTATAATAATTGGATAACATAAATTATTAAAATCTATGGAAAAATTAAATATTAATAAAATATAATAATCGTGATTTTAGTAAACAATTATATTATAACTTTGTCTTGTAATCTTTGAATAAAAAAATTTAAAAATAACATTATCATCATCATCATTATTATTAGTGAAAAATTTTGTTATAATGTTATTATTATAATATATGAAAAAGACATAAATATTCAAATCACAATCATTTCACTCATCATATTTATGTATTTTTGTTTCTAAACATGTTTAATGAACATATTGTATCTTGTTGGACAACAAACAAATCACCTTGAAGAATAGTTAAACATTATATGACATTAATGGTTATAACTTTTTGCAATCACAATATAAATTAAACGATTTCATAAAAGTAAACTTAAACACTATATGGAAACTGTAAATTTAAATGGGTGATACATCTCAAATTTAACTTAAAAACAGAGAAATCATTAACAATGTTTGTCATTAGCATACTCATAATACATTTTATAAATAAATAAACAACAACCACAACATTATATGAAAAACCTAATGTACTTGAGCGATATACATATGAATATACATGGCAAACATACATTTCAACAAAATATGCAATAAACATGTCATATATAGATCTCAAGTCAAATATAAAATAAAAAATATACATGTCAACCAGTACCACTACTAGCTAGGTCCACGACCAGAGTTAGATGCATCAATGTCTTTGCAACTAGAGGTAAAGCCTCTACCAAGACCAACTATCTCAAGAATAAATGTCGAAAAAAGTGCACTATCAAATGTCTCTCTATCAATATCATCAATATGTGTAGTAGTATCCAATGTGAAGATAGTGTCCAAAGCATTAAAATATTGTGACACATGTGGAGTAGGAGGAGGAGGAGGGGGATCGATGGATGATGACACATGTGGAGGAGAAGGACAATGATAAATGTATGGTGAAACAAGTAGAGGAGGAGGATCAATGGAATATGGTGACACATGTGGAGGAGGAGGAGGAGGAGGAGGAGGAGGAAGGCTCAGTCACATGTGGAGAGGAAATAAGAGGATCAATAGATGGTGCATCCAACTCATGTGGAGGAGAATCAAGAGGAGGAGGAGGACCATGTGGTGGAGTAAAGGATGCAGATGGATCCGTTGATGAGCTAGATGGAGTGGGATCATGAGAAGAAATCCTCAATGTCTCGATGGGGTTGACAAAACCAACAATATGATGCATTAACATCAATATGTCATGAGGAAAACTCCTCCATATCGTAGAGATATCATTTACACGTAATATGTCTCTAACAGGTGGGGGTACCACTATGTGACTAGCCATAACACCACATAGTTGATCTTCCACCTCTATACGGACTCTCTGATCCGGCTTGCATGGCATGTAGTGTATATGTACTTAAGGATGGTCCTATGCCTCCTCCATCATCTCATACTCATGTTGGGGAGGCTCATTCCCAACATATGTGCCAATATCTGCAAAACAATAGATAATAATAATAAGATAATTGAAACAAAATGTTACAATAAATTACATGTGCATTAAATAAGACATAAAAATATGCAACTATATTTACCAAAACATAATGATAATATAACCTCTCTCATATGCTATCTTGACTGTTGTAAATCAAATGTTTGTATATCCTCTCTAATCCATCCATGTGTACATGTACTCTACAATATCGAGGACAAGATTGACCTCGCTAGCCAATAAATCACATACATCCCTATCGAGTGGAGAAATAGAAAACTATAACTAGCCCTTGTTGGGAATCAACTGCCCCCACATGAACATACGTGCATCAAGCATATGCCTAGCAAGAAAGAGGGGTACTATTGGTTGAGTGGCATGATCCCTCTCCAAAAATAGTGTAAATAACTCTGACCTGAATGGGAAGAATCTCGTCCCATGTAAAATGATGTGGTAGTGATCTAATGCATGAAAACATTATCTCAAAAAAAATCTCCAACGACCTAATCAATTGGGACCTTTGAAATAAAATAGCTCCATAATACAACATAGAGAAACTAATACACTACCCATAATATCTATATTGTGATAGTTCCAAGAGAATAAGACATAGGCACCTAATGTCCTCTCTACTAAATGAACTAATTCGTAGTTGACCACCATGAACCTGGAACTATGAAGAGGAATGAACCTTCGAATGGACATACCTCTACACATATGCCAAATGGGTCTCTCTTACAATACCAGGCGATAGCACAAGGAAATGGGGAAAAGCCTCCCCCTTCCTAGACAACCTAGTGATGAAATATGCATCCTCCTCTATGGGATGATACCACAGATCGAGACCGAACCTAAACCCTTATCGCCCATGATCCTAACAACACATCAATTATTGTAACAATAAAGAGTCCCCCCCTAAGGGATATACCCTCCTAATAAAAACTCAAGAGGCCAACATCCATCATGTTGGGTGCAAGCCTATTTTGAGGTAAGGTCTATTTTTTGAAGAAAAAACCCAATTTTGGAGAAGGATAGTTGGCAGGAAAAGAAACATGTGCAAAGGAAATCCACATGCAAAGGAGGGAAGCATGAAAGGCACACAGGTAGGGAAACCTAACCATGTTAGGGTTAGGGTTTTGGTAAGATATTGTAACAACTAAGAAGCTTGTAAATTAGTATAAATAAGAACCTAGGAGGTCTAGCTCAAGGTTGGTTGTTCATTTTTTGGTTTGAATTTATTCAGTTCAAAGTGACTAGAATACTAATTTAGTTCGACTATTGTAGGTCTGATATGATTTTGTAAGATATTGAGTTGTAGAAGAGTCAAGTAGCTAGATCTTGGGGGTTGGGTCGTAGGATGAGGAGCTTGGTGTGGTCTAGTTCTCCTCACAGAGGTTGTGGAACCTTGTTCATGATTGTATAATCAGAGATGTAGTGCACGCAACACCATATTTTTCAACAAACCTAATAAAGACCCTAAGAAGCTAGATATTTGTGGACATAGCCCAGGAAGGGGTGAGCCACATGTTGATGGGTCCTAAATCCCTTTAGTTCAACAACAGGAACCAAACCTGACACCAAGGCCCAATTAGACTCTACAACATTTAATAGTGGAATGGTTCTTCAGATCTTGCGATCCAGCCAATTAATCGATGGGCTTTACGGTTTCTTGCGAAGGAGTCTCCTTCAGTTGATAATTTCTCTTTTTGTATTTTCTCTTAGGTGGGACCGAAGTAAGATTGTAAGATGGTATAAACCAACTTGGAAATAAAATAGAATTAAGTTTAACTACTGGAGAAAAGGTTGAGCTTGGGATATTCTGCTACTCAAGCCTGCAAAGGAAAATTCTATACCACAATCCTAGTAATAATACGTTAACCATGTGAGCATCCAATTACTATCTGAGATACTAATTATAAGAAAAGAAAACATGTACGCAATAAGATAATGGAAAGAAAAATAATTCACCTACATTAATCATCCATCACATGATAACACAATGATTTATATTCATCATTAAAGTAAAGAAAAACAAAACATTGCACTAGATAACTTGATAATAGATTAATAGCTCTTACTCATTACAACATCATTTATGAAATGAGATAGGAAATAGTTCTTCTCCATGTCCAATCACACATGCAGTTTGATGAAAATATAACTTTGTCTCTGGTCTAGAAGGACTTCTCAATTAAAGCTAGCTTAGAAATAGTTCTTAACAAACCAAAAAAAAGAGAGTTTCTTGCAGCAACCATCGAACCTTAACTAATTGGTTGATGTTCTTATTTATAACATAAAATTCAACTGAAAATAATGGCTAAGTGTAGTTTAAACAAAACAAAAATTCTCCACGTGGCATCCTCTTCTAACAGTTTATTTAACAATCAACCCAAGATATCACTTGAAAGGGTGACTTTTCTCATACTCTGACCAACTGATGAACAACTCCTCGCAGGTTTGGGCCCATGGAAATCTGTTTTGTTCCATTGGAGCCGCGTAAATTCCTCTGACATCCACCTCATGTGCCCGGTACTTCACCAGACTGGTATTTAACTGTTGTAGCACAGTCCGAGCTCTAATCGGATGTTCCATAAATCGTTGCACTTGTCTGGGAACTATGTCGGCCACCTTCGCTAGATCTTTAGCCCATAATGAATCTTTCTTGGTATTTGATTCGACTATGTCACACAAGTCAACGAATTTGTTGGGGGTGTCGAACTCGGGGAGTCCAATATCCTTCATTTCTTTGTTTATTTTATCCCAATGTTTCTCGCATTTGTCCCACTGCTCCTGAATTTCCTGATGTGGTTCTTGAGACATCTTATCCCAATACTCGATTGATCGCTTCATGCAATCAAGACTGCTTTTTCCCAACATCTGGATGTCGTGTTCTTCCTTATCTCGGCCCTGTTGGACTGCATCAATGTATTTGATTCTCTCTATGGATTGTTGCGCCCTTTCATACCACCACTCCATATCCTTTCACATCGCGAGTGCCAGGAGAGTGTCTTCCTAGAGATCAGCTATCTTCACAGTAAATAGGTGTTGCTCGATGTATGAACTTGTTGTAAGCCTCTTCAAACTCGCTTCTCAGGTATACCGTGGTCTGAGTGGTGACCTGATAGTATTCAACCAGGTGGCGCAAATGTTCTAGTTCCTTCAGGGTGGTGGCCAACTCCTTTTTATCTCTTCTATCTCTGTCTAGGGTAGCATCCAAGATCGCTTTCCCTGTGCCGATAAGTTCGGATGTTCTGGAATTTTCTATGTTTATCAAATTTTCCTCTGTAGTCATGAGGATGAAATGATCTAAAGTAATCCTCCTTTTCTTCGTGGTCCTCTGGAAAATAACCTTCTTCTTTCGATCATAGGTGATCACATATATATCATCTACCTCATCTATAGGTTTGAGAATCTGTTGATCCCCCCATGTGAGTGTGTTTCCCAGATTTTCGGTGGTGTATACCTATTCAAGGTCATGTTCTTGAACTTCCTCGTTGTGCTCCGAAGGCCCAGCCTTTGTCTGTTGCTTATTAGGAAACTGAGTATCGAGCAGAATAGAGGCAGCAGGAAAAGACTAGATACTTACTTGTTCATCATCCATTGAAATGTCGATGTCCTTTTGTGGGGATCGTTCCTTTGGCTCATCCCATTCTGACTTGTCCTTTAGATGGTCTGCTCAGGTCTCTAGCACATCGAGCCTCTTTGTGTCAGGATTACTTTCGACTTCTATTTCCTTTTGTGGGACCTCATGGGTTTGGACCTTAGGATCAAGAGAAGAAGTCTTCTCAGGTCCCTTTTCTTCTTGGACACACACAAGGGTCCCGAGAGATTCCTTAGGGATCTCATTATCACTATATATATTTATAAACTCACTCAAAGGATTAGGCATGCTTGTTTCCACTGATACCTGACCCATATATGGTTGATTCATCACACCTGTCGGTGATCCAGCTAGTGTCATTGTGGATTCAGGGTCATCTGACATGTTGATGTTATCAAGGTTTATGAAATCAGGGTCACTTGGTCCCGCTGATATTTCTTCTGGGCTATCGGTCCGAAGCCTTGGCATCCTAATGAGGTTTGGGTTATCCCACATCCTATTCATCATCTATTGGGCATGTTGATACATGAGTGCCCCTCTCTCCAGCACATACTGAGCCTCAGGGAAATTCATGTCCTGTACCAGAGTTACCTGGGAAATCTCTACTATTTTGGTGGCTTCCTAGGGAGCTTCCACTGCTTCGACTGATTCAAATGCTATCCTTTCTTATCTGATCCTGAGTACCTCTTGAGATGATTTTTCCAGGATTTTCTCTTTCTCATCTCAACTCATGGCCTTGAACCTGGTTGCCTTAGGGTCAACCATCCTCCCCACCACCTCATCCCAGTTTTTAGCATTTTTGGTGAAGATCTCATCTTCAAACCTGTCATGGGTGTATGACCAGTAGGATGATACTTGTGATGCATGCTTCAGGACTAGGCCCTTTGGGTTGTTCTTGTGGAAACGACTAGTCTGGAATGATAACTCCAATTGGCTTAACCCTTCTTGCTTGTCCTCAAAAATGTCCTTTACCATGTAGAAACCAATATGAAATCTGTAAGGTATGAAGGATCACTTCTTATCCTTTACCAGAGTAGAATTGTGACCTTGCAGGATGGTCTGATAACAGATTTCCCCTACTACTAGTCGATAAGGTACATATACAGGCAACAGATGTGGTGCTCAAGTGGCGCCAAAAACCCTGATGTAGGTATCGTGCTCATTTAGATACCAGTGTCCAACTTTCGATATAATATTGTTGGCTACATCTGATAGCCTTGGGAACTCCTTATTGAACAACAAGAAATAAATATGTGCGATGAACTGATCACAGATGAGAGAGTAGGATTTCTTATACCTGTTCTCCCACAAGATGTTGAAATATACATGGGCTGAGAGTTCTGATGCGTCCCAGCTCAAGTTCAAGCTGACAAAGATATTTCTAGTACAAATGATTTCCAATAGATAAGAATCCATATAGAAGGATGGGGTTTCTCCGTCTTTAAACGTTTGAGACTGTTGTATGCAAGTGCTCAGTTGTTTGGAGATGATGGCACCCCAGTTAAAACCTATTCTAGAAATGGATATTGTATAAGCTAGAGGCATCCAAGCCTCTGAAAACTTGGAGTAGACTTTATCACCATGAAATCGACAGAGGAGGGCCATTAGATAGATGTACAAATCCCTTAGGTTGGCCGTCAGGTACCAGACGTATGTCTGATTGGTGAAATTTTTATCCTCGATACACCACTATGCCATCACCTTGTTGGTATCGTGTTTCTCATAGAATCTTACAACAAAATCAATGTTTAGCCATTCTTCTGGCTCTCTGAGCTTGTAGTAATTATGCACTTCCACTTCCACTTGACACACCTATCATTGTCGTCATTAATCAAGAATATTTGTGTGTTAGTGTGATCGATAAGCCACTTCAGGAGTTCTATGCAGGGGAATACTGGAGTCCTGCTCGCCACCATGTGCAGATACGCCTTTCAAACATTTAGGAGGACTTCATCATCGAGTTTTCTTGTATCGGGATCATTGTGTGGGGTATATTTGGGGAATTCCTCCCACTTGATTTTCTTGAAAATCTCTTCCCAATGCAGGAATACTGTCTTGTTCTCGATGTTCACCTTTGTGTCTCCAAAGGCTGGAGGATGAGCGAAAACCTCCTTGGTGGATGTCTTGATGACGGGCATCAGTTTTGGAGCAAAATCCAATTGTTTTGTAATTGTTGGTGAAGAGCCTTCTCCTACCTCTGGTCCCTATAGCTTTAGCGCTCTCAAATATTTCCTGGTGGTAGGTTTCTTCAGAGGTATTTTTCCTGCAACACTTGCTAAACCTATTGTTTAATACTCACTGGACCTTGGAAGCTTTCCCCAAATTTCCCGTCTCACTCCTCTGGATGTTCCGAACTTCTTTGTGCATAGAATGATCTTGTTTACAATGACTCAAAAGGATTTAACGGGATATATCCTACCAATCGTATCAACCAATCAATTCAAGTGATGAGTGAAATTCAAAAGAACTTACTACCAAATCTCTGCAAATAAATTATACATGAGTTGACGACGGGGGCACAGAGGGTGATGCATTGTATCGACACGTTCAAACGGTCCTTTTTTATTCGTGCATGAATTAGTGACTAATGCAAGATTTTGGAATTAATTAGTTCTTTAAATGCTTTAGATCCATCGTATATTAGAGCTAAAATGTCCCATCGCATTGCTTTCTTAGTGAGCAGATCGGGAATCGGTGATATTCTTGTGTATGTTCTTGTTGGCATCCTCCAGAGAAAACCTCTGAAGCCAATTGATTTCTTCGTACTATGTTGACATGGAAAAACTGATTCGGGGTGTGACTTGGGTCTTGGGAGCTAGTAACGACTCAGGAAAAACTAGATTGTATGTCTAACTACTTGGGAAACAATAGGTGGAAAAATAGGACAGGTGGTTTGGCCATATATCTCAGTCAGATTTGGGTATTTCGACATGAGACGTGTATTAAAATAAACTTGGGATTGCTGAGGCCGATAGGTATCAGGGTTCGATGACTGGGTATTGAATTATCACATCCTCTATGGGCTATCCTTCTAAAACTCGTCGATGCCAAAGTTATCAGGGATTGGCCTTCAGAGATATTTCCATAGCGTCATTTCCTTGTGGGTTATGTCCTTGAAATCTCTCGATACCGAAAAAATTTCAGAAGTCTGTGAACGACGACATTATTTCATTCTTGGTTCGATGCTTTCTCTTTTCACCTTTTACCGACGCCGAAAGGGATCGGTCGTTAGTGATATCCTTGAGTGATGCTTGTCACAGAAGAACAACTTCTTCTTGCTGACACTGATGAAGATTGACACTCGGTGACCTCGATTCTCTTGAGTGGTTTCCTTTCATGCTTAATCCTTTCCGATGCCGAATTTCTTAAGCACATCGGGGAGAAGTCTTGACTGTCAATTCTTTAATTAAGTGTTAGTCATTTAAGTTATGGGTTTTTGCATTCTCAAGAAGACTTTAAGAGACTTAAAAGAGAAACGAGATGATAAGAAAAGGAAACAATTTTCATACTGAAGTAGAATCAGACAGTGCAAAAGATCAAGTGGTACCCAAAAAGTAGAATTTGGCATAGGCTTTTTAGGGTGTGTTGAGTGCTCAACACTATGGTAAAACATGTGTTATGTGTATTGTTTATTGCATATTTACCTTTTTTCAGTAACTATATTATGAATTAATGAATGAATGGTTCAGTTAGATCTATTAGAATCCATGCATATGCTTAATAGATGAATGAATCTTAGGAATAATCTAGAGAGAATAATCAGCTCAAGTCTTGAAGAAGATCAAATATAACCCCAAATCCACACTCATTCCTAGACTGTAAGCACTTGAGGTTTTCAGTCACCCATAGAACTATCTCGGGTGAGACTGTGCAGTACATTATGCTTGTTGTTGTGTTCAGTTAGAGCTAGTAATGACTCAGGAAAAACTAGATCGTATGTCTAACTACTTGGGAAACAATAGGTGGAAAAATAGGACAGGTGGTTTGGCCATATATCTCAGTCGGATTTGGGTCTTTCGACATGAGACGTGTATTAAAATAAACTTGGGATTGTTGAGGCCGATAGGTATCAGGGGTTGGCGATTGGGTATTGAATTATCACGTTCTCTATGGGCTATCCTTCTAAAAATCGTCGATGCCAAAGTTATCAACGATTGGCCTTCAGAGATATTTCCATAGCATTGTTTCCTTGTGGGTTACGTCCTTGAAATCTCCCGATACCGAAAAAATTTAAGAAGTCTGTGATCAGTGACATTATTTCATTCTTGGTTCGATGCTTTCTCTTTTCACTTTTTACTGACGTCGAAAGGGATCGGTCGTCAATGATATCCTTGAGTGATGCTTGTCACGGAAGAACAACTTCTTCTTGCCGATGCTGACGAAGATCGATGCTCGGCGACCTCGATTCTCTCGAGTGGTTTCCTTTCATGCTTAATCCTTTCCGATACCGAATTTCTTAATCACATCGGGGAGAAGTCTTGACTGTCAATTCTTTAATTAAGTGTTAGTCGTTTAAGTTATGGGTTTTTGCATTCTCAAGAAGACTTTAAGAGACTTAAAAGAGAAATGAGATGATAAGCAAAGGTAACAATTTGCATACTGAAGTAGAATTAGACAGTGCAAAAGATCAAGTGGTACCCAAAAAGTAGAATTTGGCATAGGCTTTTTAGGGTGTGTTGAGTGCTCAACACTATGGTAAAACATGTGTTATGTGTATTGTTTATTGCATATTTACCTTTTGTCAGTAACTAGATTATGAATGAATGAATGAATGGTTCAGTTAGATCTATTAGAATCCATGCATATGCTTAGCAAATGAATGAATCTTAGGAATAATCTAGAGAGAATAATCAGATCAAGTCCTGAAGAAGATCAAATATAACCCCAAATCCACACTCATTCCTAGACTATAAGAACTTGAGGATTTCAATCACCCATAGAACTATCTCGGGTGAGACTGTGCAATACATTATGCTTGTTTTGTTTCCTTCTATTTTACCAGGAGGGGCGATAGTTTTAGAGGTTTTTGTTGGAAATCTATTCAGATATGAACTTGGGTTAGCCCAATTATATATAGAGAGATTAATAACCAACAAATGGTTTCGTGTCGGCTGGAACTGCAGAGAATTGAGTGGAAGGGATCCCTAAAATATTCTCGAAAAATGAAGGTATAAAAAGGAATGTTCAGACCATGGAATCCAACGAAGGTGGAGATCGAAAGATGGTTGAAAACAAAGGAGCTTGATTTTGCACAGAAGGATAAAAGAAACCCTAAGATAACACTGCACAAATATCTGGATAAATATGTGTTTAATGAATTGCATGAGGTATTTTTTTGTGATTTTCCACATTTGTTGCAGGAGTGTCTATTAAAATTAAAATACAACCACCCAATAAATCAGATCAGATAGATAGAGTGGAATCTTGTGGAGATTGCACAGTTACAACAAGTTAACAATAAATTCATGCACGCAGTAGATTTATGGTTAGATAGTATTGTTGTAGGGTTTATCATAGAATTTGTAGTATATACCTCAAAGTCTTATAGCGCAGTAGAGGAAGCATTTCTAAAAGGAACTAGAGGTAGATATATCAGATCATTGTATACTTCAATCAAGATTTTATTGTATAACAATGGTGTGATGACTATGGAATCAAACAACTAAACTTCCCTGCATGCATAGGGGAAGGGGAGAAGCACTGGCAAGAGGTGGATAAATGGAGGAAGATATGGATAAGGTAAAGAAGAAAGAGTCCATGGACCCAATCATGATGGCGTAAGATCAGATAAAGAAGATAATGGAAACAACTGGAAAGACGCGCAGTGGATCACCCTACCAATATAAGATTAATAATAAAAAGAGAGCCATAGATGATAGAGAGGGATTGGAAAGTGATGAGGGAGATGTAGAGGATATCTGTGCTATGGTCAGATTGAGGAAATCCTACACACAACATATGAAATGAAGACAAGAGGTCCAAGGGAAGGAATAGAAAGAAAAACTCCCATCCATGTCAGTGTTAGTGTGGAACCCATAACCCCATGTGCGAATAATACACCATAAAGAACACCACCATTTAGACAACCGAATTTTTGTGGAAGAAAGATAGCAAGAAACTCATCTAAAAAAGGAGAAGCAATTGTAGGAGCCAGTTCAGGAAGTAGCAGTCAAATATCTACACTGTACGGAGGTAGTAGTTCAACATAGTTCAAAATGGCAGAATATGATCCCATGATCAGGTTACCATCATTTCGGGGAGAGGTATTTGAGGACCTTGAAAAAAAATTAATCATCTGTGAGAATATCTAGGAAGAAAAATAGATCACAGATGAGGATACAAAACTTGCGCAGTTAGATATCATGCTAAGAGATCATGCACTAGATTGGTACATGAGCCTAGCTATAAATAGTCAACCAAGAGTAACAAGGACTATTGCAGATGTGAATAATCTACTGATAAATGAATTTCAAAAGCCTAGCTCAGAATATCATTACATGAATGAGATGATTGAAATCAGGAAGAAACCAGGTGAGTCTGTTTGGGAGATTGATCAGAGGTTTAAGAATCTTAAAGGTAAGATGAAGTATGTCATGACTGACATACAACATAGACATCTCTTTTTGAATTCACTATTACCACATTTTAAATACCCATTGAGACAACATAAGTTCCAAACTCAGGAAGAGGTTGTGTAGGCATCCTTACAACTGGAAGAGAACCAATATCAGAAGACAGATCTAACAATAGAGGAGATGAAGGAGGATCTTAAAAATCTAACATTACAGATTAACTATAATAAGGGAAAAGAGAAAATAGAAGTTGTTTGGTGTACCACATGTAGGACAAAAGGACACCATAAGAATGAATTCCCAACTTTCATGTAGTACATGGAAACATGAGTACCAAACCCATTGCCAATAGGAATTCCATGGTGCGATATCTATAATACACATGGGAATGATCCATATCATTGTCCCATGATGCAAAAGTACCAGACAATACCCAAGAGTTCATTGTACAATTTTTGCAAGCCAATGGGCCATGACGATAAAGATTGTAGGATGATGGAGATGATGAGGGAAATAAATTCATATATCCATAGGGTGCAGGAAGAAATAATGACACGGAAAGTTGCACCTCTGTTTAACCATGTACCACCTCCATACAAAACTGCGCAACAGTATTATAACATTGTGCAACCATAATACAAAAATTCACAACCATAGTATAACTCTGCGAAGTATAATCATGTTCCTCAGTATAATGCACCACGAGGAGATCGAATTGGATATAGAGGTGGAGGACAAGGTAAAGGAGGCTTTGGAAGAGGGAGAGGTCTAGTAGTGTGCCACAACTTCCAACAACCATAACATTATGCATGGGAATGTCCACTTCCACCTGTGACATGTGTATATTGTCGCGCAATAGACCATGACATAGAAGACTATCAGACATTATTGGGGAAAATATAAGATAAGAGGAATCACAACAATCAAAATGTACAATGGATTTCTAAAAAATCCAAGGATGATGGAAGAAACATCAACATAGTCACACGAGGAGGTGCTAAGATAGGAACTGACATAGTAAGACAATACCCAATGCAACACCAATGGGTGAAGAAAAAAATTGAACCACATAAGCAGTTTGATGCACAGAAAGAAAAATAAATATTCAAGGAGGCCAGAAAATATTTTCTCAAGCAGAACACTGTGTCTATACCAGTTTCAAAGAAAAATCAGAACTCTCCTATGTATGATATGCCTTCATCAATGGACCACACTAATGAAGCACAACCTTTAGAGAAAGTAAGTACCATAAAGAATTTTCTGCAATAATATGTGAAGATACTGAATGATCCATCATCTGTTAAAGTTTTGAAAAATATGTTAGAAAGATGCAACACATAGATAGAGGGGAAGTTAGAGCAGAAAATAGTCAATCACCTCCATACAAGAAGGAGAACAAGCAGAGAATTTAGATTGAATTCCAACATTGGAGATTTCAATATGGGGGATATTATACTGGACTTAGGCTCTGAAGTAAATTTGTTACCTAAGAATATATGGCAGTGTATGGGAGAACCCACACTAGGCTATTCACCTATCCAATTGAAATTAGAAAATCAACATAGAGTTCTACCAATTGGAAGGCTTAAAGGTATGAAAATAGATTTGGATGGAGTGTGCACTAAGGCTTACTTTGAAGTAATAGATATTGTAGATGGCACAAAACCATATCTATCATTGCTTGGACTGGATTGGGAATTTGAAAACCATACCATAATCAACTTGAAGACAAGAAAAATGACATTTGAATCAGGAGAATATAGAGTCATTGCACCATTAGATCCATCAGAAGGAGAAATGTTTGTAGAACCCACTTGCTTAGATATGGAGGAAATAAACCAATTGTATAGAACCACCGCGCGAGAAGAAGATTATGTTAATCCAACTGTAGATGGGGTACTCAACTAGAGAAGAATCACATCATGTTCTTATAACTCAGATACAGGTATGGAGAATTGGTAGCAGAGACTACATGAAGTTTCTATAAGAAGTTGCACAAGAATAGACCGCACAATAATATGGGTTGGCACATAGATAAGATAACCTCCCATTTTTCATGGGGTAAATGATTTAGAGAAATTTATGATACAATATGAAGATGAAGTAGGAGAAAATCAAAGGCTCTTAACCCTAGATATTTCACTCAAGGTTACACCTACAATATGGTGGGGTGCGCACAAATAAACAGTTCAGGAAGGGTACCAATGTAAGCGATTACTACGCATTAGATTTGGCGCAGAACAAGGAAACCATAAAATGCAGAGGTATGATGGGAAAGGAACATCGACATAACACTTGGAGAATTTCATGACACATTAGAGGATGACACCATGAGAGGAATGGCCTCATCACTTCATCGATACATTGGAAGGAATTCTAGAAAACTGGTATGTAGACCAGGAAATGCACAAAGGCACTGCGGAATGGACAACATTACAACACAATTTAATAGTAACCTTTTCATTTGCACGTGAGAACCCCAAATTTGATTCAACATTGAAACATATAAGAGGGGTGATATTTCTTGATGAACCATAAGTTGAACTCATGACAAAGTATCAACAATAGAACATGACAGACAGTCAAAGAACTATTGTCATGTTATCATGTGGAAGAGGAAGCACCATATGAAGATGACCCACGCAATATTCAGATAACAAAAATTGAAGGATAAAGAGAGGTGGAAGGTCCATCTCTGGAATCAAAATTATTTGTTGCACCTATCAAAGTAAAGAAATTCAAAACTGGGACAACTGATAACCCTAAAATGACAAGTATTGGAGACTATTGGGATGAATAAACAGTAGAAATAATAACAGAGTTATTGCGTGAATATAGTGACATGTTCCCAATGACATTTACAGAGATGAAAGGCATAGGAGGAGATCTATGAGAGATGAAAATAACTCTCAAACCGGAGGCAAGACCTGTCAGATAGAGACCTTACAGACTGAATCCAGTGTATAAGTAGAAAGTGAAGGAAAAAATTGACAAAATGTTGGAAGTGGTATCATAGAACCAATAGAGGAATCATAATGGATAATTCCTATGGTAGTGCAAGAAAAGAAACAAGGGGGGATAAGGATTTGTGTAGATTTGAGAAAATTGAACGATGCTTGCTTACATGACCCTTTTCCTACCCCTTTCACAGATGAGGTATTAGAGAATGTGGGAGGCCAATAAGCATATTCATTTACAGATGGATTCTCAGGTTACCATCAAATCAAGATAGCTCCAGAGGACAGGTATAGAACTACTTTTTCTATAGAATGGGGATCCTACCAGTACACAGTCATGCCATTTGGGATAAATAATGTACCGACCATATTTTCAAGAGTAGTCATAGTTGTCTTTAAGGAATTCATACATCAATTTTTAGAAGTATATTTGGATGACTGGATTGTATATAGTCCGTTGAAAGATCGGGTGGAAGTATTAAGGCTAATGTTGGAAAGATGTAGGCAGTGTCAGATATCATTGAATATAAATAAATGCATTTTTGGGACACCTTTTGGAATATTGTTGGGCCATATAGTATGTAAACAAGGTTTACTAGTGGATCCTTCTAAGATTGCAGTCATTGTTAATTTACCACCACCAAAATCAATGCACCAGTTGAGAGAAACACTGGGACATACAGGCTATTACATGAAATTCATAAAGGGGTATGCACAGATTACTGCGCCAATGGAAAAAATGCTAAAGAAGGATACCTTATTTCAGTGGAATGAAGATTGTCAATAAGGTTTGGACACCTTAAAAGAAAATATGATCACAACACCTATCCTAGTATTCCCATACTGGGAAAAGACATTTCATGTGCATGTAGATGCATCAACCATAATACTTGGATCAATTTTGGCACAACCAAGAGCAGGGGTTTTATACCATCCTATAGCCTTTGCAAGTAGAAAATTGTCAGAATCAGATAATAATTACAACACCATAGAAAGAGAAGGCTTAGCCATGGTGTATGCACTTTAGAAGTTCAAGCACTATTTGTTGGGTAAACACTTTAAGATGATCACAGATCAGTATTCCCTAAAATATTGAGTCAACAAGCCAGTGTTGGCAGGGAGGATCTGTAGATAATTGTTTTTATTCCAAGAATTCAATTTTGAAGTGATATTCAAACTAGGGAAGTTGAATGCAGGACCTAATTGTTGATACTGAGAGGGGGGTGAATCAGTATCAAGTACAATTTAAAACCTTTTTCAACTTATACTTAAACCATTCAATTATATCCAATGAGAAATGAACAATAGTATA